>JAGSMT010000659.1:0-64201 GCA_029286875.1 Lamproptera curius | reverse complement strand
TACCATTTTTCAAAAATTTTCAAGATATCTGTTTTTCGTTTCTGTTTCTTCCAAATTTACTTTTGATATCCGATTCCGTTTCAAATTTTCTTTTATCCGTTTCCAGTAATTACCCAAAATTCTGTTTCATTTATTTATTCATAAAATTTTTTTGAATCCATTTCGATTCTCAAAATGTTGCAGGATATTTTTCTTCCCAAAAAACCCATCCGTTTCTGTTTTGTTTCGCTAAATTACTTTTGATATCCATTTGCTTCGCGTTACTGTTTCCGTTCAAAATTTAAACCGTTCTTTGTTTTTCTTTTTCTCTTAAAATTTCAAATTAAACCTGGTCTTATGTAATATGTTTGTTTCAGTATTCGTATGGAAGGAAATTTGGGTTAATTAAACAAATAATTAATAAAGGTAAAAATATGATTTAATTAAAAAGATTTGAAAAATTAAATGATGTTTTTTATTTATATATTGTTTAAAATATAGATTGGAATGTTTGAAAATAAATTACCTTTTCATTTCTATTATTTTATTAATTTAACGTCGGCCTGTTACCATATTAGAAAAAATCCCCTGTTCTTCCACAATACCAATCTGATTGTTTTGGAGGGGGTTTTGGCCAATTCCATATCTCGCAATTCCTGCAAATTGAAACCATATAAGTCATTGAAAGTTTGACCTTTTGTTTTTTATAAATTATTTGTAATTTTTAATTTGGTTAAAATAAGAAATTGGGCTTAATTACAAAATTTTAAAATAATTACAATATACCATAACCAGAAGGAAAAAAATGACCAAAGATTTAAAATAATGGAAGAGAAAAGACTTAATTATTAAAAGGGGTAAATAGTAGGATGCAGCGAACAAAATCGTTCTATCCCTTTTATTCCAATACCAAAAGTGAAAACAAAATTATTTAATAAATTTTAATTTTTACATTTTTTATTTCCACCATTTTACGTCATTTGGATAAGAGGTTGAAAATGTAAATTTTAAAATGATTTTCAAACATTCCAATTTTAAAATTAACAAGCCTGGTAATGGAAGCACCCCAGGGTCTTGTTTCAAAAATTGCACAATATGAATGCCAGAATTATCAAATTGTTTGTTTTAAAAGATGTTAAAAAAGCCCACTTCGATTTCTTTTTTGGGTTCCTTCCGGTTCGTCCTTTTCCCAACCCGGGTGGAAATGTGTTTGACAACCAAAAGCAAAGAAAACTTCTATATTGAAAGAGATAAAAAATTTGAAATTCAAACCATAATAACTGAACTTATTTTTCCTAATTAAAATTACATTTGGATAATTATTTATTACAAATTTTAAAACTATTTATAAGAGCGATAGTTTCGTAGAATATAAGATAGTATAACTTGTTTGTTCAGGTAACAATAGGCTTATGAACACATATATGTTTGTAAAAGGATCCAAACTTTTTCTAATGCTAATTTTTAGGAACAAAACTCGCATTAAAATTTATAAATTGCTGTTAAAAACAGTAATATGAATCAAATATACAAAGTTTTTTTCTTAGTAAGCTATACATTCCCAATATGCATTTCGTTTATATAGTTTAATAAAAAGTAAATAATAAACTAGTTTTATATAAACGTTAAAACGTACATTTTACATCTACTAAATTAAAGTGTTTTTTAAATTGAAAACCACTAGCTAGATGGATAAAGCAATAAAAAGAAGGTTTTATAACAAAATACGTTTCCACCTTAAATCACAAACCATTTCCTTCAACTTCCGGTTTCCGGGATTTCTATTATTTCAAAACAATATTTTCGGCAGAAAGATTTTTTTCAAATTAAGTTGGTTTAATTTAATCAGATTCATTAAACCTAACCAATAAATACATATAGTACAAACCGATAAATTTGGTCCATCCAGTTATCCAACTTTTTATGCGCATACAGTAAAATATAAAGAATTATACTTTGAAAATTTTATTCAGAGGAAATTAATTGCATAAAAAGGTAATAATTAAGAAAAAATTCCTTTTCAACTTTACAACCTTTTAAATTTTAGTTGTCAATCCGATGTCCGATTTATTTTTAATTTTTTGTTTAAAAAGATATTTTGAGAAAAGAAAAATTTACCCCAAATCACAACCCCCAAAATTTAAACTGTTGCAATTAATTCTTGTTTTATTAAACTCAAGTAATTGTATAGTAAATTTAAAAATATAAAAAAATTAAATTGTAATAAAACATAATTAGTTATTTCTGGATAAGAAACCATTAACCCTATTGATTAACATGGTGTCATAACAAATTTATTCTATTGTTTTAAAGGGGTTATTTTAAATTTATAACATATAGTTTTAGCTGTCTCATATTGTCTTTCAAAGGCATACTTTTTTTTATTTATATTTTAACACAAAGGTATTATAAATCTTTTAATGGTTTACAGTAGATACTAAACGAGCGATAAAAAATAAAAAGGCGCCCAATTACCTAATAATAATAGTTCTTGGGATTCTTTTCCTGATTCGGGGTTACGACAAGACGGCCAAATGGTAAAATGGCGGAAAAACTTGTCAATAAAAGTTTTTGGGTGGTAGAACATGGCCGTTTTTTCCTTTTTTTTTTAATTTTCTTACAAAAAGGTTGTAATAAGGGTTTTAGTATAAATTTATATTTAATCGATTAATGCAAAATTGTTTGGAATGTGTTTTAAAATATAGAAAAAATGTAATTTTTTTACTGTTAAGCACTTTTTAATTAAGGATATTTTTATTTTAAAATTAATTTTATTCTAATTTAAGGGATAAGATTAACGCGTGTATATAACTGGTTTCATCGTTATAAACCGTGCTCTGTTTTGCTTGTGATTTGAATAATAAATGACAATCATATCTTTTAATCTGTAAAGCAATAGGATAGGACTTCAATATTACGGATATTGATTTATGTGCGCTGTCATTGACGCAGTGTGGACTCCCTCTGATAAAGGCTGCTAATGATAAGCACAGCTGTACTTATAATTTCTTGTGAATGACACTGCAGCCTGCATAATTACTTGGAAAACGATATATAATATAAGGTCTCGGAGACCTAGGATCAAATATCTAGGATTTAGATTTATTTTAAAGAAATATGGTGTCAGTTATTATGTAAATAAATCAATTGAATGAATATTAAAAGATATTGATAAGATTGTAGTTATTGAAATATCAAGAAAACAATAGCTACATTTTTAATTTCCCAGAATTAACCTTTCTTTATCCGCAAAATGCTTTGAATTTAAAATAAACTGCCCAAAAGCAAGGTTTAGTTCTACAGTTCAACCTCCCCTTATATTCTAAATGAATTTCACGCGCATCTTGTTGCTATATAACAACGAATTGTTTTATTTCAAAGCGAGGAGTCCTATAAGCAGGAACACAGGATATTGACATACTACTGATAATACAGCACAGCGTTGATGCCTGGGGAAGATCAAAGGCTAGAACTTTGGTTATTTCAAGTTTTAAATGGTAATATAAGTTTTGGAGTTTCTACCAAATAAAATTTGAATAAGGTTTTAATTTGGAATTTTAAACCCGTGCCAAATTTAACCATCAAAAAAATAGTACAAAATAAATGGTGAATGCAATCATAATTCTTTGAAATATGGATTCTTGCAGAAAGCCATCTACTTGTTGCCATATTAGATTCTCCCAAATTAAATAAATAGATGAAAGGTTATATTCATTTCGGAAATAATAAATATTTTAGGGTTTTTAATACCTAACCCACGTTTCCACTTTGGATGATACCCCGGGATAGATTAAAACGGACTTTTAAAATTGAAAAACTTTTTTGGTTGAAGATGACAGGTTGTTAATTAGATTTTAAATAATGTTTTAGTCCTTTAATTACATAAACTGCACGTTAACATTTTATATTTTGAGAAAAAGAGTAAAGAAAATCCATCCTTTTAAAGTAAACCAGCCGTGATCTTTTCCTATTTCAATCACATAGTTACTAATATACAGTACCACGTAGTCGGGATGTTTATTATTTCGCTTTTAAAGTTAAAGTTTGTGGTTTTACATTTTCAAAGATTCTGCATCAACATATTGAGACATCCAACTAAAAAGGTTACTTAAATTTTCCTTGATAGGATGAACAAAACTTTAAGGGCAAAGTTTATGGCAATTATTATTCTTTTGGTCATTGGACAAACTCAGACTTTGTTTTAATTAAAGTATTTAAAATTTTGTTTATTTGTAAAAACTTCATTAAACCACTAGCAAATATTAATTATTTTAAAGCAAAAAGAATTTAAAATGGGATGGAATAATTTATACCTCAAACAACATCGGAAATTATAAAAAGGATTTTAATCAAGTAAATTTAAATGAATTTTAACGCAGATCAACTAATTTTTATAAAATATCATTTAAAATTGGAACAAATCATAACAATGGCCAAAAAATCTTGAACAAAAGTAATTGGTTAATTAATGAGTACTAAATGGGTTTTATTTTGTTATATAAACTAATTTAATTTAGATAAGTTTTATTGTATTTCCAAACACAGTTTAATATTGATAAATAAATGTTATCCATGAATTCAATTATTGCTGGATCACGACGATTGATCATTAAAAATAAACAGTGAACGGAAATATGATAATCCTTGATTATTTAATAGTATTCTGAAAAAACACCAGAAACATATTTCTTAAAAGACTGGGTAAAAGAATGAATGAACGCTTTAAGTTTTCTTTGAAAAGGTTAAATTGATTTTTTAAATTGATTTTTTATAAGGCCCCAACCCCTTAGAAAACAATTTTTTCTATTTTTTTCCTTTTATTTGTCCTTGGTAAGTTAATATAGCTTTGTTAGGAATTTATTAACTTTGGGACATAGTCTATTGAATATTTTCTTTAAACTATATTTAAACACCCATACCCTACCTTAGCAGTATTTTTTAATGCTTACCCTTAATTTTATGGCCAAAGAGTGAAAATTAATGCTAGAAATTTGGAAAAAACTCTTTATCAAGGAAAAATATCCGTTTAATATTTTACAAAGTAATTTGTTCACAAAAATCTAAATTAAAACGCCTTTTTCTTGGTAAAAAGCTCGCCGTTACCCGATACAAAAAACTGCACAAAATAATTTTAATTTGACATTATTTTCAATGCCGACCCAAAAATTTTAAAGCCCGTTGATCTTGGGATGTATAGTAAATTAAAATTATAGTGTTAAAATTTTAGCCGGGTCAAGTTTGATCAAAACAAAAACAGTTAATAAATGTCACCTTTTGCAAAAGGTTTATTAATTTTATCACATTATATTATGTTAAATTCTTCATCGTCGAAAAAATTTACGATATTACATTACAGACAAAAGATAAAACAAAGTCCAATTCTGTCCATATATCCCATGTATGCCTTAAATCTTCAAACTACGTAACGGATTTGGATTTTATTTTAAGTTAATTACAAGAGTGATTAAAAAAAATATCTATAAGACATGGTTAATATTGGTATATTTTTCTATCCGCAAGCCCCCTGCGAAGGGGGTTTCTAAAACAATATATTTTTAAACATAATAAAGCAAACCATTATATGATCCGGTTTATCATAAAATTTATAACTCCCAATGATAAACGGAATTTTCAAGACCTTTGGAAACGTTTTGAAATTGGATTTTAGGAAAACTTTTGGGAAACAATCCAGGACTAAATTAAAGGAAGGAATATTTTCCAACTTTATTGGCAGGGTAAAAATTCCAAAGAATTCATTAACATGTCCCAGGGCGATGTGCCCCTGTTTTTCCCAATCGAAAGGGTGGCTGGTTTCATAATTAAATAGAACGGCCGGGAGAAGATTTATGACCTTAAACCTTGAAATTCAACCATAATTAACCCGTTAATATAATGGAATTTTGGCAATTGGATAAATTAACCAATAGGTTTCATAAACGATGTTCGATGGGTTAACTGATGCATTTAGGAAAAAAGTGGGCCCCTTTAATAAGGCATTGGTAAAGCCAACCAAAAGAAAGGGTTCCCAAGACGAAACCAGGTATTTCCTTCGCAGGTTATGTCCAGTTCGGTCCATAGGTAAAGTATTCCCACCACCAATTGGTAAGAAAAATTGTTCTGTAAAAGTTTAATTTAAAATTTAATTTTAATTTGCATTTGGGGTTGTTTATTTCTCAGTAAAACAGTTGATGTTTTTTCCGCAACAAATTCCTCGAACAACCTCATTGTTGTTCAGACATTTCAATTAGATGATGGGGAAAGTTTTAAAAAAATTTTTTATTATAATTTTCTTTTGTCAAAACCATAAACCAAATTGTTCATCACAAAACAGAATCTTAACCTTAAAAAAAAGATATGATTATATTCAATAATTTAAATAAAGTTTTGGGTTGGTTTAAAAGAAAACGTACGATTAACATCTATGTTGAAAATCTGATTTTGATTAACAAAAATTTTAATAATTTGAAAAGTTTAAAAAAAAAGGAATAACCAGAAAACAGATTAAACTAATTTTTTTGTTGTTATTTTCTGACATTGATTATAAAAGCCATAAAACTTACCTTTTTTGAACCACCTTAACCACAACTATTTTCAGATTGTTTATTAAAAACAAAACACTTACTAAACATGCAAACTGACTCGTTTAGCGAATGTCCCTGGAATTTTTGGGATAATTTTTTTAAATCTGGTAAAATCTTTTTCCTTGTTCATTTTGAATTTAAATGCTTAAAGCAACAATTAACAGGTTATAATTGTGGTTGAAGTTAAAAGGAAAAACTTTTCTTAAAATTTTAATTAATGCCTTTGGTGCCACCAAGGAAAAAATAAAACTTAATTTAACTAACTGTGATTAAGTTATTAAAATTTTCTTAGTTCGGATAAAAAGCGACAAAAAATAAATATATTATATATATACCTATGTTTAAAGGATGTTTAAGAATTAAAAATATTATGTTTAAAATTAAAAGAATCAAGTTACCTTCGACCCTTGGAAGTAGGTAGACAAAACAGAATTTTTTCTTTTCACGGGATCTTTGCCTTTTATTCCAATCGAATAATAAACGACAACTTTAAAAAAATGGTATTTAAATCGTTTAACCAATATATAAATGAACTGATATAAAAAAATACACACATAAAATATATTATATATTTTTTATGTGATTATAAACAATTAAACAGTTTTTTCATTTTATAAACAACTTGAAAGGTTCGTGAGTTAAATAAGATGAGTACACATCCTTTAATTTATTTAGATTTTATGTTTAAGGTCCCATTTGGAAACATTAAAATAAGATGGAAATTTCCCCCAATTTCTAAGTTAAAAAAATTTTTGGTTTAAATTTAGGAAAATAGATTATAAAAACTTTTTACTTGGTTTCACTTTATTTTAGTATTCAACCGCCCTTTAGAATTATCTACGAAAAAGCCTTCAAAGTAAAATTTTTTTTAAGAAATGCCTTTACGTTAAATAAATTTGAATGGAATCGGAGCAAAATCTTAATTGGGAAGTTTAAAGGAATTCCTTCATTTATCTTTACACAAAAAAGGATAGAAATATTTTTTGTTTTTTGCTCAAAGTCCAATGGTTTAAAGAAAATAGTATAATACTTTTTTAACCTTGGTGGATAATTAATCGAAGAAAACATTTTTGCCACATAACTTGTCATTAGTTAAAGGCGCCATTTTTTATAAATATTAACCAATTTATTTTACTTTATTTTAAAAAAATTCAACAATAATTGTAAATGCACGCCGGGTAAATCCAATTATTATCAGCCACTGAAAGGTTCCGGACACGGGAAAACCGAGAAGGAACCTGACCGGACCAAAGGACAAGGGCCGGTGTGAAAAGGACCCGCCCGGGCCGTGTGCCCCCTTGAATGCCCTTAACCTGGGTGGGTTAGGCATAAACGTTCCTGCCGCCCTCCCCAAAGGAAGATCCGGAGAGGAAGAGGATCATGGGGCCTTTTCCAGGGGATTCCTGAAAAGAGTGGATATCGATTAAAATTTTGGATTAAAGCTATCCAAAACATAAAGAATCTAGATCATAAAATTAAAAGATATTACCGATATTTAAAGTTTTCTTCCTTTAATCAGTGAAAATACTTTAAATATATTATTTCCAAATAAGCCATGTGACGTAAACTTTTCCGTTTCCATTTTCCCTTAATTACCCAATATCTGTTTCATTCTTTCCATTCCTAAAATTTTCTTTTGATATCATTCGATTCTCCAAAATGTTTAAATCTTTTTCTTCTTAAAAAATTCCGTTTCTGTTTCTGTTTCTGCTAAATTTTCTTTTGATATCGTTCTTTCCCCTTTAAAGTTGCGCGATATCTGTTTCCGTTTCTTAAATCCCAACAACATTGTCCTTTCCGTTTTTCTTCGGTTTCTTCAAAATTTCTAAATCAAACCCTGGTCTATGTAATATGTTTGTTTGGATTATTCGGTAGGAAGGAAATTAAAGGTAATAAACAAATAATTAATAAACGGCTACAAAATCTGCATTCATGCTAAAAAAGATTTAAACACATTAAATGATAATTTTTTTTTTATAATATTGTTGTAAATAATAATTATTGGAATTTTAAAATACAATTACCTTTTCATTTCTATTATTTTGATTCCAATCTTAACGTCTTTCTGAACCATATTAGAATACAAACTCCCTTGTTCTTTCCAAATACCAATCCTTATTGTTTTGTGGAAATTGTTTTGGCGACATTCCATATCTCGCAATTCCTGCACTGAAACAATATAAGTCATTTGAAAGTTTGATCCTTTTGTTGCTATATATTATTTTGTAATTTTTTACATTGGTAATAGAAATAATATTGGACTCAATAATTACAAATATTGTGTCAATATACATACTAATATACCCATAGACCAGAAGAGAATATAAATGTACCAAGATTTAAATAATGGAAGAGTAAAGACTTATTAGTAATAAGCGGGTAAATAGTAGGATGCAGCCGAACAAAATCGTTCTATCACTTTTATTCCAATACCAAAGTGAAAACAAGTATCGATTAGTAAATTGTTAATTTTTACATTTTTGTTACTCACCATTTTACATACATTTCATATTGAGGTTGTTATTGTAATTTTAAAAGGTTTTCCAACATTCAATTTTAAATGAATTTACAACCTTTAATGGAATCACTCCAGGTCTTGTTTCAAAAATTACAATTATGTAATCCAATTATCAAATTGTTTGTTTTTAAAAATGTTATAAAAAAATAGCCCACTTTGGTTTCTTTCCTTGGTTTCTTCCCAGGTCGGGGCCGTCCTTTTCCCCAACCGGTGTAGAAATGTTTTGACAATCAATAACAAGTATAAACTTCTATATTGAAAAGAGATAAAAAATTTGAATTCAACCCTTAATAACTGAACTTATTTTTCCTCTAATTAAAAATTACATCCGGGATAATTATTTACCAAATTTGTAACTTTCATTTTATAAAAGGCAATGGTTTCAGGAGAAAATATAAATGGTATAACTTGTTTTTGTTCAGGTCTTGGGTTATGAACACATATATGTTTTGTAAAAGGATCCAAACTTTTTTCTAATGCTAATTTTTAAGGAACAAAACTCGCATTAAAATTTATAAATTCTGTTAAAACAGTAAATAGAATCAAATATTTTTTTTCTTTTAAGCTATACTTCCCAAAATGCTTTCGTTTATATGGTTTTAAAAATAAATAATAAAACTAGTTTTATATAAACGTTAAAACGCCATTTTAATTACTAAATTAAAGTGTTTTTA
This sequence comes from Lamproptera curius, assembly GCA_029286875.1. Lineage (NCBI taxonomy): Eukaryota > Metazoa > Arthropoda > Insecta > Lepidoptera > Papilionidae > Lamproptera > Lamproptera curius. The sequence goes on along the minus strand of JAGSMT010000659.1, from coordinate 54,449 downwards.
AATTGAAAACCACAGCAATTTAGATAAAACAATAAAAAGCCTTCTTAACAAAATACGTTTCACCTGTAAATCACCGAACCATTTCCTTCCATACTTCCGGTTTCCGGGTATTCTATTTTTCAAACTTGCCTTTCGGAAAAGATTCCCTTTTTAAATTAATCAATTTTATAATTTAATCAATTCATTAATACCTAACGCCAATAATAACATAATAATTTAAACCGTAAATTTGGGTCCATCCCAGTTATCCAACTTTTTTATGCCATACAGTAAAATAAAAGAATTATACTTAGAAAAATTTTATTCATTAGAATTAAATGCCATAAAATAAAGGTAATAATTAAGGAAAAACTTTTTCTTCCACATACAACTTTTAAATTTTGGTTTCAATCCGATGTCCGGTTTATTTTTAATTTTTTTGTTAAAAGATTTTTGAGAAAAAGGAAAAAAATTTACCCCCAAAATCCAAATCTCCTCTCATTAAAATTAAATTCCTGTAATTACGCTTCTTCGTTTTTATTAAACTCAAGTAATCTGTATAGTAAATTTAAAAATATATTAAAATAAATTAATTGTAATAAAACATAATTAGTTATTTCTGCGATAAGAAACCATTAACCCATCATTGATTAACTGGTGTCATCCAAAATTTATCTTTATGTTTTAAAGGGGTTTTTTAAATTTATACAATATAGTTTAGTCAGCTGTCTCATATTTTGTCTTTTCAAAGGCATATTCTTTTCTTTATTTTATTTTAAACACAGCGTATGTCATAAATTTTTAAAGGCTTACAGTAGATACCAAACGAGCGTAAAAACCAAAAAGGCGGCCCATTTCCCTAATAATATAGTTCTGTGGGATTCTTTTCCTTAAATAATACCAACAATTACGAACAAGACGCCTAAATTAAAATGGCGGGAAAACTTGTCAATCGGGTTTTGTGGTGGTTTAGAACATGGCCGTTTAATTTACTTTTATTTCTCTTTAATTTTCTTACAAAAAATTTGTATCAAGGGTTTAGTATAAATTTATATTTAATCGATTAATGCAAAATTCTTCTGAATGTGTTTTAAAAAATATAGAAAAAATGTAATTTCTTCTTTCCATGTTAAGCACTTTTAATAAGGCATATTTTTATTTTAAAATTAATTTTAATTCTAATTTAAGGGGTTAAATTAACCTTGTATATAACTTAAGTTTCATCATTATAAACCGTGCTCTGTTTTGCTGTGATTTGAAATAAATGACAATCATATCCCCAAATCTTGTGGCAATAGGATAGGACCAATTTACGGATATTGTTTTGTGCGCTGTCTTGACGCCAGTGTGGTACTCCCTCTGATAAAAAACCTTAATATAAGCACAGCTTTTTTTTTTGTGAATGACCCGCCTGCAATAATTACTTAGGAAAACGATTTATAATATAAGGGTCTCGGAGACCCTAGGGATCAAATATCTGGGTTTAGATTTATTTTAAAAAATATGGTTGTCAGTTATTATTAAATAAATCAATTTGAATGAATATTAAAAAGATATTGATAAGATTGTAATTGGTATCAAAAGAAAACAATGATTACATTTTTAATTTCCCAAATTAACCTTTTTTATCCCAAATCTTTTGAATTTAAAATAAACTTAAAAGCAATTTTAGTTCTTAAGTTCAACCTTCCTTATTTCAAAATAAATTTCATAACCTTCTTGTTTGCTATATAACACCAATTGTTTTTTTCAAGCAGGGTCCTATAAGGGAGCACAGAATTTGACATATTCGTAATTTCAGCACAGCGTTGATGCCTGGGAAGATCAAAACATAGACCCTTGGTTATTTCAATTTTTAAATGGTAATATAACGTTTTGAGCTCTACCTAAAATTTGAATCAAGGTTTTTGGTTGGAATTTTTACAACCCGTGCCATTTAACATCAAAAAAAATAAACAAAATAAATGGTGAATGCAATCATAATTCTTTGAAATATGGATTCTTGCAGAAAGCCATCTACTTGTTGCCATATTAGATTCTCCCAAATTAAAATAAATAGTATAGAAGGATTATATTCATTCGAATATAATATAATATTATAAAGGGTTTTTTAAACCATAATACTTTCCCACTTTGGATGATCCCTGGGCATAATTAAAACGGACTTTCAAATTGTTAATAACTAACTTTTTGGTTAGACGATGACAGGTTCGTTATTAGATTTTAAAGTAATCGTTTTGGTCCCTTAATTACTCCTTTGCATTAACATTTATATTTTGAAAAAAAGTGAAAATTAATAACTTTTTAAAAGTAAAGCCTTAGTAATCGTGATCTTTTCCTATTTCAATCACATAGTTACTAATATACAGTACCACGTAGTCGTACATGCTTTATTATTTCGCTCTTTTATGTTAAATGTTTGATGGTTTTACATTTTCAAGATTCTGCGATCGTATATATTGAGACATCCAACTTTAAATTTGTTCATTAAGGTTTCCGGTTATAGGATGGAAAATAATTACCAAACTAAAAGTTTATGGCAATTTTATTCTTTTATGTCATTGGATCAAACTCAATCTTTTGTTTTTTAATATTAAAATTTTGTTTTTGTAAAAACTTCCCTTAAACCCTAGCAAATATTAATATTTTAGAAGCAACAAGTAATTTAAGATACGGATGGTAATAATTTATACCTCAAAACAGCATCGGAATTATAAAAGGTATTTTTAACTGCTAGGTAAATTTAAATGAATTTAACGCAGATCGACATTGATTTTTATAAAATATCGATACAATAAAAAAGCTACAAATCAATAACAACTGTTTTTGCCAAAAATCTTGAACTAAAGTAGTGTGGTAATTAATGAGTACTAAATGGGTTTTATTTTTGTTATATAGACTACTCTTAATTGTAGATAGCTTTTATTGTATTTCTCAAAACACAGTTTACATATTGATTGCACACATGTTATCGCTTATAACATGAGTTTCAATTATTAAGTTGATCACGACGATTGATCATTAAAAATAAACAGTGACGGAAATATGATAATCCTTAAATTTTAGTATTCTGCAAAAAACACCAACAAGACATATTTTTAAAGACGGGTAAAAAAAATGAATGAACGCTTTAAGTTTTCATTTGAACAGTTAAATTGATTTTTTTTTAATTTGTATTTTGTATAAGAGCTGTCGACTCTTATGAAAACAATTTTTTTTTTTTATTTCGTTTTATTTAAGTCAATGGTAAGTTAATACAGCTTTGTTAGGAATTTATTAACTTTGGGACATAGTCTATTGAATATTTTCTTTAAACTTATTTTAAACCAACCCTACCTTAGCAGGTAATTTTTACCCTTAATTTTATGGCCAAAGAGTGAAAATTAATGCTACGTAAATTTTGCAAAAAAACTCTCTTTATCGGGAGAAAATATCTCGTTAAATATTTTACAAAGTAATTTGTTCACAAAAATCTAAATTAAAACGCATTTCATGTATAAAAGTCGTCGTTACCGATGCAAAAAAACTGCACAAATGTTTACATTTGACATTATTTCAATCTAATCTAAAAATTTTAAAGTTTTTTCGGTTGATCTTGGTGATGTATAGTGATAACAATATGTATAGTGTTAACAATATTTAGCCGTGGGGTCAGTTTCCGACTACAATTTAACAATAAACAGTTAATAAATGTTACCTTTTGCAAAAGTTTATTAATTTTATCACATTATATTATAAGTTAAATTCTATCTCATCGTCGAAAAAATTATGACATTATCATTACAGACAAAGTATAAAACAAAGTCGCAATCTCTGTCCATATATCCCTATGTATGCCTAAATCTTTCAAACCACGTAACGGATTTCGGATTTCGACGGTTTAAGTTAATACGGTGATTGAAGAAAAACCATATCCTATAAGAATTTGGTTAATATTATTATATTTTTCTATCCCCATAACCCCCGTGCAAAACAGGGGCGTTCTAAAACAAATATTTATTTAAAACATAATTTAAAACCGACCTTTTGATCCCGTTTTCAATGTAAATTTATAACTCCGGCCAGTAAACGGAATGTTTCAAGACTACTGAAATCGTTTTGAAATTGAGCATTTTAGTTTATACTTTTAGGAAACAATCCGGGACTAAATTAAAAGGTGAATGTTAATATTTTCCACTTATTGCAGGGTAAAAATCTAAAAAATTCATTAACATTCCTGGTGCGAATTTGCCTTGTTTTTCCCTAATCGAAAATTGGTTTGATATTAAATAGAACGGCTAGGAGAAAGATATGACTCAACTTGAAATTCAACATAATAATCGTTAATATAATTGGATTTTGGCAATTGGATAAAATTGAATAGTTTCATAAACGATGTTCGATGGGTTTAACTGATGCATCTTGAAATTAAAAGTGGGCCCTTTAATGGCATTGGCTAAAGCCGGGCCAAAAGTAAAAGTTCTAAGGCTGAAACCAGAATTTTTCCAAACACGCTGTAATTTATGTCTAGTTCGGTCCATATTGGTGTTTTACCCAAAAGGTCCAATTAATTTGTATAAAATTGTTCTCGTAAAAGTTTAATTTAAAATTAAGTTTACATTTTCCATTTGCGTTTTTATTCTCTCAAGCAAAACAGTTGATTTTTTCTCTCAAAACAACAAATTATTCCTCGAACAACTTTCATGTGTTTATTAACATTCTCAATTGGATGATGGGAAAGTTTTAAAAAATATTTTATTATAATTTTCTTTAAATCAAACCATATCATTGTGCTTCTGTTCATAATACAAAAGCAGAATAACTTACTTAAAAAGTTAAAAAGGATATGATTATATTCAATAATTTAAATAAAGTTTTGAGTTGTTAAAAAGAAACGACTGCATTTATTAACATCTATGTATGATAAATCTTTCGATTACGATTACAAAAATATAAATAATGAAGAAGTTTAAAAAAAAAGATTCAGAAAACAGATGTAAACAGATGTACTCAGTTCTTTTTGTTGTTCATTTTCTCGACATTGATTATGAAAGACAGTCATAAAACTTACCGTTTTTAACCGATTCACCACAACCACTATTGTTCAGATTGTTTATTAAAAACAAAACACTTACTAAACATGCAAACTGACTCGTTTAGCAAATGTCCCTAGAAATTTTCTTTTGGGCTAATTTTCTTTTAAATCTGGCAAAATCTGTTTCTTGTTCATTTCGAACGTTTAAGGATGCTTAAGTCAGCAATTAACAGTTATAATTATTAACGAAGCTTAAAGGAGAAAGAAAACTTTTCTAAAATTAATTATCGCTTTGGTGCCACCAAGGAAAAAAAAATAAGCTAATTTAACTAACTGTGATTAATGTTATTAAATTTTCTTAGTTCGGACAAAAGCGACAAAATAATAAAATATTATTATATATATACCTATGCTTGTAAGATGTTTAAGAATTAAATATTATGTTTGAAATTAAAGTAACTACAGAAGTTACCTTCGACCGTGAAGTAGGTAGACATATTAACAGATATTTTTTCTTTTTCCGGGCATCTTATGCCTTTTATTTCAATCGAATAATAAAACAATTTTAAAAACAATCGTATTTAAATCAAGTCAAATATATAAATGAACTTGATATAAAAACAAACCACACATAAAATATATTATATATTTTTTATTGATTATAAACAATTAAACAGTTTTTCATTTTATAAACAACTTGAAAAATGGTTCTTAAAGTTAAAATAAAGATAAATTAACACATCCTTTAATTTATTTAGATTTTATGTTTAATTTGGTCCTTTATTTTAAACATTAAAAATAAGATGTAAAATTTCCCCCAATTTACTAAGTTAAAAAATTCCGTCGGTTTAAATTTAGGAAATAGATTATAAAAACTTTTTCTTGGTTTCTTACTTGTTTTTGTTTCAACGTCTTTTGGGGTTATCTCGAAAAAGCCTTCAAAATTAAATATTTTTTTTAAAAATGCTTTTTCGTTAAATAAATTTAGATGGAGATCCGGGCAAAATCTTTAATTGGGAAGTTTATGTTAATTCTTTACTTTATCTTTAACAAAAGTGATAGAAATATTTCTTTTATTTTTGCTCAAAGTCCAATAAATTTTAAAGAAAATAGTATAATACTTTTTTAACTTGGGGATAAAAATCGAAGAAAACATTTTTTGCCACATAACTTTCATTTTTAGCCATTTTTATAAATAATTAACCAATTTATTTTACTTTATTTTAAAAAAATTCAACAATAATTTGTATGCACGCCAAAAGTAATCCAATTACTATCAACCACTGAATAGGTTGACCGGAAAACCAAGAAGGAACCTGACCGGACCAAAGGACAAGGGCCGGTCGTGAAAGGCACCCGCCCAGGCTGTGTAAGCCCCCTGAATGCCCTTAACCTGGGTTGGGTTGGGCTAATCGTTCCTGCCCGTCTTCTCCCACCAATGGAAATTTGCAGAGAAGAGGATCATGGGGCCTTTCTGCCGGGGATCATGGAAAAGAAGTGGATATACGATAAAAATTTTGGATTAAAGCTATCCAAATTACCTAAAGAATCTTAGATCATAAAATTAAAGATATTACTCGATATTTGGTTTTCTCCCCTTTAATCGGTGAAAATACTTTTACAATATATGCTTTTCGGCAAAAACATGTGACTGTAAATTATTCGTCCTAAATTTCTAACAAACATCCCTCGCTTTACATTTATAACCTTTTCCTGGCTCGGAGAGAACATACAACTTATTTAACATTTAGAAAGGTATGGGGTTGTTAAACTACAATTTTTACCCCATTTGTAAAACCACTTGGTACAAAGTTTAAACAATATAAAATCATCATCTTTATTAACCAGCCTATCCGTCAACTGCTGGACACATCTTTTTTCTCAATAAACGACAACAAAAAGTATAATATGTTTTTAATTAATTATTCAAGTAAACAAAAGTAATCTTAATTTTTAATGTACATTCCATTTTTTATTCAAACCCTTAAAATAAATACAATTGGGTTAATTAAAAATTTAGGAATAATTTAAACATTATAGCCCACAAACATCCAAATTCATAATTAATAGATACATAACGTTTTTTTTTTTCAAAATTTTTTAATTTTATAAAATATTTTTACTCAAGGCTTGGCTTCCCGGGAAGGTGGGCCAATAATAGCCAGGATCTCCACCCAGGCTCCCTTTCTGAGTAATCTCGTGGAACGGGGTTGCCGTATTAAGGTTACCATGGACGCCGTTCTCCAAAATGCCCAGGGCTCTTTGGGACCGATCTATCATCACGGACAGGGGTACTGGCCAGCAAGCCTGATATCGTGCTGGTGGTTAAAACTTTTCAAAGGGTGTTTTGGTTGACATCACGATCCCATTTTGGCGGAACCTCTGAAAGTCGAAACCAGAAAAAGCAAAATATCTGGATCTGGCTCCGGGGTGACGACATGGGGTCGGATGCCGACTTTCCCATAATCGTTTCACGGCCCTGGTTTAATCCCAGTGAGCCTCCCTTTCCCTAAGACCAACCGGACCCGTGACGGACCGTTTCAGCTCAAATCAAAAACGGTGCTTCTGGACACCATCCGCGGTTTCCGGTTCCTCTCCCCTTTCGACCTAACCCTTGGCCGTTTGGTTATCCCGAAAGGGGCTTTCCGTCTGGCGATTGTTCTATAATCTATATGTTTCTTTGTTTTTATTTATTCGTTCATTCATCATCAACCTTTGATAGTCCCTGCTGGACCTTGGGCCTCCCCAATACACCCCTTATCCATTAGGGGTTTTTGGACCTTCCACCATGGTCCAATGCGGGTTGGTGGGTGGACCGACTTAGCTTCCAATCCGGGCCATGGATCATCTTTCTTTTTGGACAATTGGGTGATCGGCCCTTATTGCCCTAAACAACTAGGAAACAACAATAAAAATTTGTTGAGTGCCCGCAGGATTCGAACCCACGACCTCCGGTTTCTAAAGCAAATTATTATTCGTATATACGTAATATTTTATTTATTGTATCAAAATTTCCCCTCAGCTAGATGAGATAATTCTTAAAAGAATAACAAATTTATGGTTTATAATTGTATGCACCTTAACAATATGACATCAATAATATTTTGTACCACTGATTTTAAAAAGGATACACATTTATTTTATCAATGTTTCTTTTGCACAAAGGCTCGTTGGAAAAGCTTTTGCCGAAATGCCTTTAATTTCTAGTTTTCCATTTATAAATTCTGATATGTCCACGAATTATATATTTTTATTTTAATATCTATCTTTTTTAAACTTACTTTTTCGTATCGTAGGCATCTTACTTTTACTTAAGCCATATAAAATGTTTACATAAAGTATTAATTACTTAAAATGAAAACATTTAAGTTGGTTCATTTAAGGTGGTTTGAACCACGACCTCCGGTTTCTAAAGCACACGCCCTTACCACTAGGATACGGAGGCAGTCTATTCTTATATATTATAGTTAGTTTATTTATCACTTTTTGGTATACAGTAAAAGCTCCCTATTCCGGGGATACGTCCTTTAAATATGTAAATACAGAAAACGTGATTACCACTAAGCCGTGAAGGCTATATAAGTTCTTGTGCGGTATTTATTACATGGAAATATAAATTACTCTTCATTAGTAATAAAGTTTTAATTAGTTAACATAAGATTTTGAGAAAAACGTATCTAACATGTGTGTATTTAATCAAAAGACCTAGGTATCAATATATAGATTGGATTGATTGAAATAACAAAAATCTTAATTCTTTAATCTTTATTCTTACTTTTTCAAGTAAAATACTATGTTGACGTCATACTAAAAAATAAATATTATTAGAAAACAAATTGCTATCCTTTCACAATATCAATCTTCGTTGAGTGGAATTTTAAGGCACCACTTCCGCATATCGCAATTCCTGCCCTCAAACAATATAATTCAGTTGAAAGCTTTGAAAATTGTAGTTGTATAGCATTTTTCACTTCGCAAAGACAGTGATTATGTAGCTAAACCTATTCGTTGAAGTATTATCATATAATTAAAACCAAATCTCCATTAATAAAATTTTCCTTTTAAAACATCGTGCAATAGGAAATAGCCCACAATGATTTGCCAATAATAGAAAATAGTCCACAACAAAATATGTTTCCAAAGGAAATCACAAACTATTCACTTAAAGTTTCTATTCCCGGGAGCCCCATTATTCGCTGGGCAAAAGCTTTTCCAATAAAAAGGTTTTTTATAAAATTTCATGTAAAACCAGAATTAATTAACTCTCCAATATTTTACTAACCAAAAATATATATAATAAAGCTAGACTTTTACTACCTAATCAACGTTTCTTATAGTAATGAAATCGAAGGTTGTATGTGTAACGCTTTAGATTAGGAATTAAACTTATTTCATAGAATATAATTCGCTAGGAAAAAATAATACTGAGATTACGTTCAAACGTACCGTTAACCTGTCAAATTTTTAACTGTTTTCTTTAATAATCGTCTAATATAATCATCCAAATTATAATAACTTACATTCATTTGATCATAATATACTGGAATGAGGATAAAAATACAAAATACGCAAAAATTTAACCTAACGCAGAAAATGGTACATAACAAATTATGTTTGTACCAGAAGTCTTAGTGTGACTGACATAATTACTCTAACTTTCGGTATTTCGGAGCCCTTTTTTAGCTTTACAATAAATTTTCAGATCGATGAGCTATTAGTTATTTTAATATTAAAACTATTTCGCTAGAATAGCTACTCAGTTTTCACTATACCACTAAAAGTGCAACTCAAATACTTGACGTAAATTTATTTTGCTTGATTCAACTTAGGTTACTGCTGATGTGGTTTTTTATAGTCCTCGGAAAGCAGACCTGCGAAAGCCTATATCAGTGTGCATGACGTCCAAGTCAATTTTCAAAAGACTTCCGCATATCGCAATTCCTGCACTTGGCTATCGTGGTCTAGTCGTAGACCACAGATGGAACTTTAGCATCAATTTTAAGCAACACTCCGCAGATTGCTCCCTTACCTACGAACCTTATCGGCGCGTGTATGCCAAAGTCGTTAGGTCAATGGCTCAGATATAACTAAAATAAAAAAGTACTTTAAAATTATGGAATTTTTATAGAAACTTTCTTTCCATTTTGAAAGTTTGGCTTACTTTTGTTTTTGATACATTTAAAAATATATTTCTTTCTGTTATTTCTACAAATAATGATTAATAATGCAGTTCTTATCAAGTTTCTTTGAGTTTTCATTATACATGGCCATGGTAATTAAACGCTATACAATTAAATAATAAAGAAATAGTTTTATTACTAATCACGAACTTAGTATTGTTATTATTGTGTATATTTTTTATGACTTTTAATGCACCCATACAATTTGAATATTGCAATATTTTTTGCTTTTTTAAATGTTTAGTACTTTTATTTTTCTGTTTTTCTCATTTGTCCCTTTATTTTTACAAATGGAAGCAAAAGAATAAAGTATGCTTGATAAAGTGATTGAAATAATATGAATAATACATTTCGAATCACCTATAAGAGGAAGTAAATACGTTACCTCCTGTAAAAACGTATTGTGAAACGTAACCTTCACGTGTAATACTAACTTTGGCTTTGACTAATCTGAAAACGTTTACTTTCAGCACTTCAAAGGCATAATAGAAAAAACTAATTTTCCCAAATTCCAAAATTTTAGCTCTAAAAATTACACTGTCTTTAATAAAGTCTTAAATATTCCTCTAGTTCTACGAGCCTTATGACCGGCGCATTGCCACTTTTACGGGAGCTGTACGCAAAAAACGATTGTACCCGAAACATTGTTTTTTGGCGGATGGCTAAAACGCACAAAACTTGTGGTTCAACGAAATGTAACGTACCTGCCACATTGACTCATCATCATCAGCCTTTGATAGTCCACTGCTGGACACAGGCCTCCCCTAATACTCCCCTATCCACTAGGGGGTTTTTGGACCGTATCCCACCACGCTGGTCCAATGCGGGTTGGTGGGTGGACCGACTTTTTACATGCCCATCCGACGCATGGATCATCTTACTTTTCAGACAAATGGGTGATCGGCCCAAATTGCCCTAACCAACTAGGAAACAACAATGAAAATTTGTTGAGTCCCCGCAGGATTCGAACCCACGACCTCCGGATTCTAAAGCACACGCCTATACCAATAGGCTACGGAGGCAGTTGACTACTGACTAATTATTTTAGTAATCTACAACACATTTTACAGATATTCCTTACACTTATTCTTGGAATTGTAATAAGGTAGGAAATCAATAAATGATTTTACAAATTGAACTTTAGCTATACAGATTGCAAGATAAATACGCATATTGGAGAGGACCCTTACAACTAAAATAATAACTAATGATTATTGACCGGCTATTGAAAAAGTTTAAAATGTTTTATTATTTATTTTATTTTAAATTGACCTACGTTAATAACATCTTGTTTATGATTTAATTTAATAAATAAACGACAATATGTTCACATAATGGGATATTAAACGCTTTTACAATTTGATTCTTCTATTAATCATTTATTGAGAACACCCACCTTGTTTCACAATTATAAAGCACAATTACAATATTGATAGCAAATATAAATCACGTCAATGGTTAGTTACATCTGGATAATGGTTACTAGATCTTCCTTATTAAATAAACTAAAAGTGATCGTTACCTCGTGGTTTAAAACTCAGTCAAAATCCGTTAAAATTAAATCCGTTAAATGTTTTAATTTACGTTACAAGCATAAATTTAGTGTTACTTGATAAAATTGTAACGGCTAAGTGTGAACTTGTACCTCGTGGTTTTAATTCAAATTTAAATATCTTTATTCAATATAAAAGCTAACACTCACTTATTGATTGTCAAGGACGCTACCAGTTTCGGATTTGGAGGCTCGACCTGAGGAGAAGAACCGCGAACTCATCAGGCCTATTTTGTCATCTTTAAATAATCAAATATACATATAAATTTCATACGAGCTCATACAGTTCTAGCATACGTATATTAAATTTGAAAACACCTGGAGCGAGCAATCCATTACCAGGTTGTGTTATCATTTATAAGTTCACTTTAAGTTGCTAATAATCTTTAACACATAAACGTTCCTTTACCACCTTTTAAAATTTCTAAATGTTAAATTCTAAACGTTTCCTGGGATTATGTTGTAAAAGCGTATACATTATCCCATAAAAGATTTACTTATTCCTCGAAGTCTAGTTAGCTGGAAGAATTTAATTATGTTTGTTTTTAGTATTTATGTTATGTCATCACAATTCCTGCAGAAAATCATTTCTGTTTTCTGCACATACGATTAGGTTTACAATTTGTATTGAGAAATAACGGTTTATATTTTAATCTATGTGAACAATTTCTCAGGGATATTTGGGGCCCATGCTATAGGCCGCTCGAATAGCTCGTTTTTGGAGGACAAAGGTCGTTTTAGTATCCGCCGCACTTCCCCACAGTAGAATGCCATAAGACATTACACTGTGCAAATAGCTAAAGTGCATTTCATTACAAGCGTTTAACATCATGGTACAATATGTAGATTTTAAATGTTAAAACCAACGTACAATAGTGATCTTGTTCCTCGTGATCATAAGTTACTTCAGATTGTAAGCGTTTTAAAACACGGTACAAAATGTGGATTATTGGCGTTTAAACGGACGGATGAACGTTATTTTACATCTCATAGTGTGTATTTAACTTCCTTTGTAGCCTATTGTTAAGGGCGTGTGCTTAAGAAACCGGAGGTCATGGGTTCGAATCCTGCAGGACTCGACAAATTTTTATCGTTGTTGCCTAGTGGGTTTGGTCGATCACTTAATTATCTGAAAAGTAAGATGATCCATGCGTCGGATGGGCATGTAAAGTTGGTCCACCACCAACTCGCACCCTTGACCAGTGTGGCGGATATGGTCAATAACTCCTAAATGGAGTAGGCGTGCATTAGAGGAGGCCTATCTCGGCAGTGGACTACTACAGACTGATGATGATGATGACAATAAGTGTACTTTTATTACATTTCGAGCGTTCATATAAACGATACACACAGTGTTTCTGAGTTAACAAAACGTATTAGTGTAATGTTATGAGTTGAATTTTGTTAGTTGAATATGAGAACAGAGAAAAATCAGCAAAAAACAACTCGTATCGTTCGTTAAACGCTGGAACAAAAATTAAGAAATTAAATGAATATAATAGCGTAAGTAATTCCAATGTTATTAGTCTCTTTTAATTCAAGCAATAAAATTGATAATTGGGGAGTAAATCTAATGTAAAACCAATAGCCAACTTTCTCTATAGTGACATAATTAAGCCACGCTGATGATTTACGCGTTTACACAAACATCAAAATCGATTTTCAAATTAAATTTAGTTCTTGCTTCAGTTACAGAATCGACTTCTGTAAATAATGTTTTTAAATTCAAAACTGAAAAAAGTAGGTCCAAAGAAAGTTGGTTTATAATACGTAGAAGAGGTTCAATCTTGGAACGTTGTTTTCCATTAGCTGTTATATATACGTTAGTAATCAATTGTCAGAGGCGATTAATTTGTTTGCTAGGGTAACATCAAGGAAACAATGTAATGAAAAGATATAACTACTTTTATATAACAACATCGACATACTTATTTATGAAATAGAAGATACTCTATTAAATATAATGACTTTGCGGATTTATCGCGTAGTGTACCTGGACACGGCCGCTGGAACAGTGCTCGAAACGTCTGGAATTTAAATATAGTAAAATAAACGCGGAAAATCCGTAAAAAGGTATTTTATTTAAAAATGTATAGTATTCGTAAACAAAAGAAATAATTATATAGAAGATATTCTTTCATAGCTCAATATGAGTCTCTTTAGTTTTACCCGTGACACGGTAAAAAATATGTAGATTCAAATTGCATACATTGTACAGATAGTGACAAGAGTCCTGCAATGCCATTGCCGGCTCGAAGCATACACACTCTAGTGACTCTGAAAGACAGACTAATACGGTCGAAGAAAAAGTTTCTTATGACCCTGGGACAGATAATTGAATTCGTCGCATAGTTACATTCCTGTTAATTACTAAAATGTCGAACAACGCGTGGAAATTATTTTTACTGCACAATAACCTCACCTGTCCCAAAGTTTCTGAGGAGCCAATTTCTGACTAGCGGTTTTAAAATGTACTGATAACTTCTTTCTGTACCACTCGTAGAGTAAATCTTAAAACTATATGCTAATTTCTGGTGCAAACAGCTACTCATGTAAGGCTAAGCAAAGCCATCAGAACTTAGCACTGACTTAATTCGAGTCAATTCAACTTAGCTTTGGGCCTCGAAACTGTTACTCATAAAGCCATCTCGAGGGTAGAAGGCAATCAAATAGTTTTTCAACTCGAGAGATGCATGTAACTTTCTATTAGGAGTAGAGAATGAGTTGAATTGACATGATTAAATAAAAAGCAATATACGTTCAAGAGTTTTTGGTGCTTTTAATTATCATTAAAACGTGCTCGAACATTTAGTCCTTTTCCAATTTTCTAGAGGTAATTCATGTTTTAATTGATTTATACGTTGCCGAAACTGAATTATAAAATTCAAAACTTCTAGTATTAGATTTTAAATTTAAAAAAACTATGAATATTTAGTTAGAATTATGTCTCTAAAGGAAATAGGCAAACTGTTTGATGGTGAAGATTATCAACACAAGATCTTATAAAGTTTTTTTAATGTGATTTGAACATAAGTATCAAAAATAATATCAAAATTAAAAAACTTAAACACGATATTAGTAATATTAAAATAGTGTCTACTGTAGAAATGGAAAGAATTATTGTTGATATATTTTTCGTTCGACATCATTGTTTACGTCAATATTTGTCTGTATTCAATTATCTTAACTCTTTCTTGATTTTTTATTAATTTAGGCTACATTATTAACTCATGTATAGTTGTAAATAGTAATAGTATACATATATTACTAATTTTATCTATGTATTTAATACACCGCTGTTATCCACAGATATGATACAATATTACCTTCTCAACAAGCGTATTAGAGGTCCTATTACGCACAGGGGCTTGTTTGTAAATTATTATTATCACTATGCAAATATAATAATAATTATGTGCTTTATTCGATTCCGAAACTACGGTAGGCAATCTATGTAGAGATCAGCCAACCACGTAGGAGATATTATGAGTGCACAAATGTACGCGCATACATGGTGCACCTCCTCTTACTTCACTCTCTTAGGCCCATGGGACGGAAAACCGAGACGACCGGAAAGAGATCAGGCGCAGGGCCGATTTTTTAATGCCTATCCGACGCATGGATCGGTACACTTCGCTGTCACACTTTGCAGACAATCGGATGATCAGCCCGCATTGCCGCAACTAACTAGGAAACGACAAAGAAAATTTGTCGAATCCCCGCAGGATTCAAACTCACGACCTCCGGTTTCTAAAGCATACGCCTTTCCAATTCTATGCTACGGAAGCAATATATATTTTATATTAATCTACGAAATTTCTTGTTTGGTGAAAAGAAAGAATAGTTAAATTTATTATTGACACATGTGGAGTTAGCCTGTAATTGTCTGTCACATACAGTATAACCATGTTTATGTACTTATTGTTCCTATTTTTAGCTTGTTTTTAAAAAAAATTAGACTGCTTCCAACTGCAGCGTTTAAAGCAGCCTATCAAAATTATTTTTTTCTGCTAATTTACGTAGTCTAATGAAGCGTCATTAAACCACAATTTGCAATTAGGCATTTCAGTGCGACCAGCCAGTGACAGAATGACATAAAATGAATTTTATTTTTAATGAAATAACTTTTATGAGAATTAAAACTGTATAATTTTAAACAAGCTTCAGAAAGTGCAGCTTTCAGTTTTAAAAATATTTACGTTAAAGTATTTGTTGTGCATTATTCTTACAACATAGATATATAATTATGCTTTTTTTATTTACGGATGTTACGCTTCCAGACTCTTGTCTTTGGTTAGCTTCTTCTATCACAGAGTTCTCGGGAAGCTCCCGTCCCCACGAACTAGGCGGCGAAAGGCCATACGTACAGAAGGTACGTGGGTCAGGTGTTTGTTTAGGTCTCATAGTTAAAGATCGTCCACGTTCGGTATACGAACCGGGACGCCGACGGTCTGGCGACTGCATTAACCGGTAGCTGGGGGCGGTGAATATCTCCCTGGAACGCGGGTGTATCTACTGCACGCTGTGTGTGTGGTTCTCTGTGCTCGTGTAAACTACAGTTGAGTGTGTGCTTTCGCTACTTGCGTGGAGTGTAGAGTTTGATGTCGGGACCCCCGTTGAATCCGGGGTCTCGACGACCCCTTCCTCTTCCGGGTCGAGGAGAACGTTTCGTGGTCTAAGCTTTCGACTAGACGCGTTTGAATCGGTCGTGTTTATACTTAAGCGACAATTTACTTTGAGAATTCGTTAGGTGCTAGTCTGGTCGATACCAACAAAGCCTTTTTCCTAACGTCCTGAATATGACCTATAAACGACATGTCGCAGTCAAAGTTTACGCCTAGATATTTGGCCTTCCACTCTCAAGGGATCGGTTGGCCGTAAAGTTTTAGTTGCCTTAGTGTCTTGCATCGGCCAGCGCTTGGCCTAATACTGGTGCCTAGGATGAAGACCGGGGATATTGTGTAATCACCACGAAATCTAAACCGATGAAAGTGTATTGCTACATGTGCAATATTAGAAAACGCTAAAACCATCATAACGACTATAGAGTAAAACTGATAGTATAATATTTAATATATATATATAAGCTCCGAATTGAGTATCTTTTTTTTCAGAAGTCGGTCAAAAGTAACTTATCTTTGCTTAACTAAGCATCATAGTAATAACGCCTAGTTAGCAGTTAAATGCTCTATGCATAGAACTCCAAGTCTCTATGTGGAGTTGAATACGTAAGTTAATAATAAATAAAAACAATAAAAAATTATATATACATATAAAATCTATTTAATTTAATAAATATTCTTAATAAATATTAGATTTTTAATTCACTTTTTACGCGTTTATTATTTTTAAACCTCGTTTCGGACTCTTCAGCTTCAAAATGCAATTAAGTAAAGCTAGATATCTCACAAAGATTATGCATAATTTGTCTTTATAAGTCTGGTTGTATTTTAACTTAGATTTGTGTTGAAAAAGGTTTTTAAAATATAGACCTTAATATATAAATGTATTACAGTAAAAAGTGACGAAAATTCAATTAATTTTACGACTTCCTCAAGTCTGACGCTCCAGGCTATACAATTTTCCTTTGAAATAGATTTATTTAGCTTTATAAGAGTCTTTTATTTGATAAGTCTCGTTAAAAATATGTATCACGTGATGAGGATAGAAGATAAAATCTTTTTGGTGGAAAATCTCCATTTATTGAATACATACAATGAATTATAATTTTGTATTTACCTTTTATATATTATATATATAGTATTGAGGTCAGCCTTATTTGTTGTTATTTACTTTTGGAGTTTATAAATCTGCTAGGTAACCATCTAGCAGACTGCAAAACAAATCACAAATCGTCTTGCCGAATGCAATGTTTTACTTAGAGACTATTCATTTTTGTCCGAATTTAGGATTTTATATAAGGAAACTAATAATAGCATCTATATCTACACAACTCTGCTAAAAGTAAAACAGAATGAATGATTTAACGTTCTTTATTTTACCCTAATCAGTATGTTGCCTATCTGGTACCGAAAGAGGTCATTAATTCTCTTTATAAAAACGATCGTGTGTCATAACCATAGATATATTAATTTCATTTTATTTTTTTATTTAGAAGGCCAACTGTAAAAAGAGTATTTACCGTAAGTGATGAGTGGTATACACTTTCAAGTAGCTCAACACACTGCTCATTTATAAAATTGATTTTTAAGCCTTTTTAAATGCTGCTGTAAACAACGGATGTAACATAGTCATGGTTGCGTAAGCATTTGTATACCTTTGGTTCTATCGGCTTCGTTTAGGCGCAATGAAAGTGAAATTGAAACTAATAATGGCAAAGTTTGTCGTTCTTCACTTCGGTACAAGTCTTACGCGCCTGTTGTTATTGGTTTTTGCGTCACTGTAATATTAAAGTTGCGATCTTTCACTTTAATCAGTACAATAAAATATTGAAAAGAAAATATCCGACATGTGTGTGTTTAATGAAAGCACCTAGTTATCAATATACATATTGCATTGCTTGTTATTTCAAAAATCTGTGTGTTATTATTATTCTTACGTTTTACAATAACTTGTTCAACTATTTTCAAATCCCCGCCTTATTAGAAAGCAAACTGTTCGGTCCTTTTCGTACTAAATCCGTTTTGTGCTTCGTGGAGTGAAATTTTACGGCACCTTCGCATTTCGCAATTCCTTCTCCAAAGCAATGTGATTCGGTTGAAAGCTTTGGCCCCTTTGTAGTTGTATAGCATTTTCTCACTTGGCAATGACAATGATTATATTCAACGCGATAAGATTACGATAACGCAAAACTTAAGCGAATATACATATTATTTTGCTTAAAATTCCACTTTTAAAGAATAAATATATAAAAATATTACAAATGTGTTTATTGGATGACTTAATTAAATAAACATAGTGCAAAAAGTCAAATTTAGATGCAGTCGGACCGAACGCTGAAGGCATATCATATTTTGAATAACAATTTAAAATAAATGTGCATTTTATATCATGTACATACTTTCGCTAATAACAACGCTCAGACACAATTTTTAATCAATTAAATATATATTAATTTCTTGAAAGATTTTTTCTACAATCTGGTGACTAGTTTATGAGTGCAGTGATTTGTGAACAAGATATTCAACATAGTAACTTTTCATGTTACGTAAGAGACGAAAATACTTAACCATTCGAAAAATATAATATTCACACATGAATACCTGACCAAAATGTAACTAATTTGTTAATTTAAGCACTTATTTTTCGATCAAATAACGATTTCTAAAGCACGAAGCATATGCGATATGTATATACAAAAACTTATTTTAGTTAATTAATTCTTTTGTTAAAAGCGGACATAGGAAAATATTGAATTGAAAGGACTTTTTACGGATTTTTCAAAACGTCAGTTAATTTCCTTAATATTTTAATTACATTATACTTATAAATTTTAACGAACAGAAAACACTGAAATTATTATTTAAGACATTTGTGTACATTTTAAATTAGTAAAATTTAAAAATATCCAGTTGAATTAGTTTTAAATAAACGTCAAAAGCATAAATATTACATCTTTTAACTGAATATTTTGTATTTTATAAAATATAACTGACATCTTTGACACATGAAATGATCGCCAATAACAGAAACTGGTCTACAACAAAATAAGTTTCCACAGAAGTATCAAAGCGTACCTCAAACTTCCTGTGGCGCTACTTATTATTCAGCTAGACAATAGATTTTAAATAAAATTTTGTTTTATAAAAAATACTATTTGAAAACCTATAACTGAATAGCTTACTAATTTTTTTAAAACTAATTATTTTCTTACCAACAATTTACGAAATAAATGTGAGACTTTACCAGCTAATAAACGTTACTAGTATTAGTATTCTAGACCTTTGAATTTGGAATCAAACTCATTTAATAGAGCAACTATAATTCGCTCGACAAAAGATATTACTTAGCATACTATGACCAAAAATGGAAAAGACTTCATTGCATCAGACAAAAAGCGTATGATTACGCGGGCGCGTGGTCATTCAAGTTTCGTCAGACAATTTGATTGGACCAACTAGCTCGAGTGGGGGCCATGTGGTAAATCCTATTTAAGGATCAAAAGCGAAGATGCGGTTCGAAGGACCATGGGCGTAATCCGGCTCGGACAACGTGGTTATGAAGCCGGATTGTAAATACTGGATAAAGAAAGGATAAATTTCTCGTCTGATGGTGGCATACTGCGGGCGTCTTCAGATGATGCGGTTTGGGTTCGCGGTTAAAGTAAAACTATAAGAACGGAGCGTTGGCGTGACTTTAAAATATGATGCGTTGCGTAGGAACTCCTGAAGGCAATGCCCAACTGCGGCGGCGCTGGCCGCCGTCCGCGTCACGAAGTATTTTCCCTTTACCCTCCTTTCCCGAGATGAGGAAAAATTAAAAGGAAAAAAAGGAGGCCAGGCGAAAGGATCGGTATAGTAAGAAAGGGAAGGAAGATTATTGCGTAACCAATATGCGGCTGTGTTAAGCGACATAGAAATCCGCGCGAACATCGTATATTCAGGGATGTCTCAGTGATCACAAGGTTTAAGACAGGAAGTGATCACCGACTTCTGAGAGGCACCCTGATTATAGATTTGAAGCATGAATGGTCCCGATTGATGCAGTCTACGCTCAAGACTAACCTGCTCCAGCCTATCGTTGATCCAGGCACATTTCAGATCAATCTGGAAAATCGATTGGCTGCCTTGGAAATCGACATCTTATAATCGACTTGGACGTTGACAAGTAACTCGATCGAGTGGTAGAAATTAAATTCAAATTGAGCGACTTACGATAAGACAATTTAGGCCGATCACCAATTGCCTGAAAATAGTTTTGTAATACTTTTGCACCTATGTTTGAGTTTGTTTTTTATATCATATGCTTTTTATGATTTTGCCTAAATATGTACAAGACAAGCATGGCTTTTACTGATGATAAGCAATGCATTTGCGATTTAAAAAAAAAAAGACGAGACTGCTCACTTATACCATGCGATCTTACGTCTCAGGTTTCAACTTCAACTTCAAGCGGGTACACTTTACAGCAAAGAAAAGTGGTGGCACTTATCTATTCAGTTCCCAGTAAGAAGGCACCAACAAAAATATGTATCCTATTTCGGTAATATGGACTAACAAAATAACGCTAGCACAACGCAGTCCCTATTGATATGAAATAAAATAGGATAATAACATAAATGCCCACAGGAGCTAAATATTTTCAAGCGTTGTACAAATTGGGCTGATATAATTCAAAGTGCCCTTTTACGTAAATTTTAAATCTACCCTTTTATTTGGGGCATCGACAGGCACTATAAATTGGACACAGTTTTGGAATCGTGCAATTTTAGTCCACTATTTATCAAAATTATTTTAAGAGCTTAATGTTGCTTGGCGTTTTGTCAGGAATCAGAATATGGTTGACACAAGAAACATGAATTTGCAGAGACCAATGAATACTAACAAAAAAGGATGTTACGTACCTCTATGGCGTAGTGCATACGGTTGCTTAAAGAACAAGGATTCAACTTCGATTTGTAAGAAAATAACGAATCATGTTTTGTAACCACTCAGACTAACAAAAGTTTGGATAGGACAAATTGGCCGATAACCAAAATGTCTGAAAAGTAAGGTAATTACTAAAGGGCCAATTTACTTTACATACGGTGTAAAATGTAAAAGTTTATTCGAGTTTGAAATTTTTACGATATAATTCAAAAGTAATCTCTAAGATGTGAAGAATATAGCTTAAAATATACAAGACTTGAATCCTGGTTCCTTAAATCAACAATCTGTCAAGCCGCTTAAAGTTTAACCTGTTATCAGCTTGAGCTAAATTTTGTTTCATAATTGGAACACATGTTTAAAGGAAATTCATGAACATAATTTATAATGCGTAAAGACAATAGCATATATAAGTAACAAATTTATCCTAATATTTTCAACATTTTTAGATCACCTAAATTTGTTAGTTTAATAGGAATAATTGCAAAACTATTAAATTTGCATAGTGCTTCTTTCTTTTTATGAACATATGAGGGCGACACTATATAGTTTTTAGTACTGCAACTGTACTCAATGTTATATGTTAAAATTAATATATAATAATAATTCATATGATGTTAAAATTATGAATGGAGCTTCAATGTTATCAAAATCAATTTCATTCATGTATTGTTTGCTTTTCGATTTGGTGGCAAACTAAAATTTATCCAGGTCAGGCCAGTATGAATTGACCTAGAGAAAATTTTCTTATTATTATTGTTTTTTTTTTACTTTCGGTGTCATTTAAGTCGACAAGAATGTTGTGATAGACTTCGATTGGCTTCTCACAAAAGCGTATTTTCTTGTTTAACACGTTCCAAATCATGCTAGGATTATTTTCGATCTGCAAATATGGAAAATTTGTGACAGCTGAGTTAGAAAGTTTTTAATGGAACATATCTTATTTTTAGTTTTGTAGAATGTTTAGGAAAATACTCTTCTTTTAACCGCTTAAAGCTATATGAATCCATCTATATATTTGCTTCCCTTTTTTTATTGTGGAAAATGCATTGGATACCTCGATTTGCCAGGGTTAGTGGGCAATAGAGTTATGTCAGATTCTTACCGACTAAAACCCCAAAAACATCTTCTAATTAGCCGTTTTAGAAGCGCAGGGATTTTGAAAGAACCTCTTAACCTGCTGTCTAGTGCGCGTCTCAAAGGAGTATACAGTATCCCTCAAGCAATAGCCGCCTCATTGACATGGAAAATGTTATTAAAGTTAAGTGTTCTCCCCACTCCATATCAAATTTTCTGGTATATCGTCGTTCATGGCTGTGTTGTTGGGTGCGTGTGCGATCTACTCACACTAATGACAGTTGTCTCTACTGAGGGATTATGTCTTTGTCGCTCCCTCCCAACCCTGTCCTTTCATCATCAAAATCACTACAAACTGATGAAACAGACATTCCATGTTGTCTCATCGTCCATCATTGCAGATAAAACTCGTTAAGGTTAGATTTTGACCGACATATGTTCCACTAACGTTTGCCGTTGTGGTTCCCAAAGCAATACATGATATCAATGTAGGTCTAGGAAGTCCTGCTCTTCCAAGGAGCAGTGTTGACACAAATCCGTTCGAGTGATTATTTGTGTAGAGCCTATGCGTGAGCCTTCCACTCCGTCGCTTCATTCAAGATATCGAATACAGGCAAGATTGTCTGTATCACGCGTTTTGCGTATATTGTTCCTGACTGAGACGATCTCGCTTCTATTCTGTGCATGTTGCCATTCTGCTGTTTAACTACCTTCAGCACTTCCTCCAGCACCACTGGCCTGAGACAATGCTGCGAATTCTACGGCACCTGTGCGTCCATATTAGCCCAGATATCTATCGGTGAAAAGCGAGGCAAGATTGTTGCTGCTTTGAATGAGATCATACGATAACCTAGTATAGTCGATGGGTTTTATCAGTGCAGGGATGAGATGAGGAGGCCCTCACTCTCACCTCTGCTGGAGGCGAAACTAAATGAGGCTCATGAAACTATTAAATCTCTGGAAAATAATAGTTTTAATGAAAGCCTCTAAGACCCAAAGTCTATACACAGAACTGGTTGGGAAAATGAACATGCCTTCCTAGTAACTCCTATAATAATAATAATAATAACTTAAGTACAATTTATCTGACTGGTGATGACTCAGGAACCTCCCACCCAGTTCATAGTAGAAACAAGTTAAAAAGTTAAGGAAAATCAATAAATTCATTAGAAAAACTAATTTAATACTTTGTAAACGCAAAATAACTAGAAATCTTAAAAAGATATGTGCAGAGAAAAATTTATTAAAATCAAAAATGTTATTATGTTATAATCAAGCAAAAAAGGCTCATCTGACTCATGAGGCTGATATTGAGTCGCTACAGACTGAGATCTCATCCTTAACTAAGTCTTTGGATTTAATAACAAAAAGTATGAAGCATCTCAATTAGAAATAACGGAACACATATCAGCTGTGAATGACCTGCTTGAATTGGTAAAATAACAATGATCGCTTCGACTCGTTAACTAAAGCATGTCACATGCAGTGTCTAAGTTCTGGTCCTCCACAGCTGAATATTAATATCAATTCTATTCTCACATCCCAGGCTGTAGTGACTAAAGTCAACACTGGACTGGACAAGATAGGACATGTCTCTTCCCATGACATAATCAAAATTTATTGCTGTGTTTGGGGAATTGGTATCAAACCACTGCTTGCCAGGAGCAACCTACACACCGATAATAAATAAAGTAGTAACTGATAATCATTGCCTCCAACACTGTCCTAATTATTCTCATTGGGAGACGGGGAGATGTAAACAGTAACTATTTAAAATTAATTCATACAAAACTTTATAGTCTTAATCTAAAGAATTATTCTGCTTACATTTTCTTTTGAGTCTGCCACAGGAAAATTACTAAAGGCATAAGTTAAATAGTAATTTATCAATGTTATATAAGAATAGTTGTATTTCCTTAGCCTATTCTGACATTGTCAATAAAATACATCTAATTGACATAAATCAAATAATCAATTATAGAAACTGTTACATGACTTGCGATAGGTTTAACCTCATCAAACTTTTATAAAAACAGTTTCACAGCTGCTATATTATTGTATTATTAACTCAGCCAAGTCTTTGGCTATAAAGTCCTCAGATTCTTTTGAACAGGGAAATACTGTGACATGTAATGCCTTGGAATATGTTCCAAATAATTTAAATTAAATTCTAAGACAACAGAGGCTGTCTCTAGCATATATAATTGTATTATTAATAATCAATGTATTAATGAGAAACAATAAATTTACAAGACAAATTACAAAATAAAAATAAGAACCATTGTATTAGCCTGGTACATCAAAACATTCAACGAATAGCCGGTAAGGAACTAGAAGTTGAACTTTTTAAAACAATTGTAATATAGATATCATGTATTACAGAATACTGCTATATGAAACCAGATTATATTTAACCTTGGATGTTACCAGGTTGCTAGCCTGTTCAACAGAGAAAGCTATAGCGTGGCTCAATAATCATTTTGAAAAATAATTTAAAATATAAAAATCGTACTGATATAGTGAGCCTCTCAGATGAGCAGACTATTGAAATAGCCTGTGCAGAGCTTGAGCACTTCATAATTGTATGTGTACAGACTTCCCAGTGCGTTATATGAATCTTTTGAAATTATATTGGAACAAATTTTAATAAAACTATCTGAATCTAATAAAAATATAGTAGTCTGTGGTGATTTTAACATAAATTTATCTAGAATATTTCAACAACCACTATTAGATTCAGATCATTTTAAATTCATATAACCTTTTAAACTTTTTCTTGAAGCAACAAGAATATCTTCCTCGCAACATGTATAGATAAAATATTTACAAATTGATCCCTAATAATAAATCCATCATTAATATGTTATCATTTGATCATTGTAGGTCAATTAGCTTTTTTGTTTCTGATAATAGATCTCACAAATACATTGTGCAAAAATGGTTATTCCTATGTATAGGAAACGTATTGAGAAGTTTAGAAGTAATATAATAAATAAAATTAGTTATTTGCATTATAATAGTAAGCCGGATATACTGTATAGTAAATTATTTAAATTAATAACAACTAAATTTAAGAGTATATTTACTTCTAAAACAGTAAAATCAAAAAGATCTGAAGTAATGGGCAACAGTTGGAATACATAAGAGCAGACAAAGATTATATGAACTATTTAGTGAAAAGATTTACAATCACAATCAATCCTTTGTGACATATGTTAATGTATACTCCAAACATTCAGAAAAGTGTGCTGGACAGCGAAGTCACTCTACATAAAAACAAAATTAAAGTGATCCGACAAAATAAAATGACTGAAATAATTATTTGTGAAACAGGAAGGGCTGTAAACAAGAACTTTGAAAATACGGCTAAATGTTAATAATAGTAATAAATTCTTATCAAGATGTTGCATCCTATTTTGAAAAATTTTTCGAACATTCCTGTCTTTACCACCAAGTCTCTTGTTTCTTCTCCATCTGTTGCAGAGTCCTTGAAGAAATATTAAAGAATGTAAAGATAATTTCTATTTAGTAATGTAAGCGATAAATATATTGTGTCCGCTTTTAAATCTCAGGAAATTAAAAAACTGTGGATCTGTGGGGATCTCGGTTAGGTGATAAATTCTATTATTGATGTTATATCTCCTTGCCTTGCAGCTATTTTTAATGATCGTATTACATGTGGTAAATTTCCTGACCTTAGTGACGCACAGTAAAGTTATTCCGAGATTAAAATCAGGCAGTACTACAGACCCCATAACTTGGGACCTATTAGTATACTGCCTGCGCTTAGTAAAATTTTCGAGAAAATAATTTCTTAACCAATTACAAATACATTTTAATTCTCATAATATGCTTAATAACAAACAGTATGGTTTTTGACAGGTCGTTCTACAACTGATGCAGGTGTCCATCTTATTAAGCAATATTTGAGACATGGAAGGGTCACACGATGCCTTAGGTGTCTTCTGTGACTTAACCAAAAGCATTTGACTGTGTACAGCATGATACTTTGGTCAGGAAATTAAGCCACTATGGTATCAAAATGCTGCACTCGACCTTCTGACTTCGTACTTGAGCCATCGAACTCAGACAGTTGACGTGAACGGCAAGAGATCTCCTGAGGGCGCGAGTGGTAGATCCCACAGGGATCTATTTTGGGCCTTTTGTAAAAATCTAAAGGATATTATTGTTGTAATGACTACAGATAGATAACACATCCTGGTAATGAAATGTTCGCTCCAGGCTATTTCAAAGTAGTAAAATATAAGGTTTTATGTAAAAGTTTTGTAAAATTTATTGAAGAAAAAGGAAAAGAAAAGTCCCGCTGAGTTTCTTACGCCTGGTTCTTCCAGGTCAGAGGCTTCCATTTCGAACCGGTGGTAGATTATTTGACAATCAATAAGAAAGTGTAATGCTTCCATATTGAATAAAGATATTTGGCTTTGACCTTGACCTCTGACGATCCTTATGACTATTCTAGTTGGACACTGTATATTTTAGCCCTGCAACGTTTTACAGCTAATCTTGAGGCTCAAACTGAAGCTCCATATAAAGCAACGGAGCTTAAAACTAGGTATAAAGACGGTGAACTTACTCTTTAGGTCCCTCAAGATTAGGTAATAGTGTGTGCGAGGCACTAGCTATCTTCTCAATCCGGGGGACCAAGTGGTCGAAGTGAACTTCAAAACCCCAATGGCTATCTACTGTAATGCCGGGATATGTAAAATACCGCCCAACTCTTATTTCAGACCCCCAATGTGAATGCTTAAATCGGGTGGTACCATCCTTTTTGATCGCTTGTAAAACCAAATGGCCTCAGTTTTATTCGATGCTATTTGCAGTCCTATGTCATTAATTTTATCAATGATAGCTCCAGCCCCTGTTTTTGCGAGATTCTTAGCACCTTCAAAAGTATCTCCACTAGCAATCAGAAGTGTGTCATCTGCATAGCAAACGATATTTACGCCAGCAGGTAGACTGATGCGAAGAACTGCATCATAGGCCACGTTCCACAACAGAGGCCCTAAAACTGATCCCTGCGGTACCCCGCAGTATCCTCCTCTTAATTTTTATATCGTCGCGATTCGTATACAGAGTATATCTATTACATAAGTAGTCTGCGATAATCAGTTGCAGGTATTGTGGAACGTTATGATGCGATAAGCCTTCTTGGATGGCCTTCCAAGGTAAGGAGTTGAAGGCGTTAACAATATCAATGCTAATTGCCAATGCCGCTCCACCTGTGGAAACTACCTGCTCCGTTAACGAGCGAACGCACATGACAGCATCCATGGTTGAACGCTTTCGACGAAATCCTAATTGACTCCCAGAAATATCGGGGTGTATTAACACGAGAGGCTATAATGCTCTCAAACATTTTTCCTACTTCGTCTAAAAGACAAATAGGGCGGTATGCTGATGGTGAGACAGACGTTCTACCATCCTTTCGCAATAGTACGAGTTTGGATTTCTTCCACTCTTCCGGGAAAATGGAATTGCGTAAACATTTAGTGAATAGTTTGGCTAACCTTTCGCCTAATATGGGAAGGGCGTATCCCCATACTCTGCCAGGTATACCATCCGGCCCAGGTGCATTACATCGGGACTTTAAACGTAAGATAACTAAGTCCATTTCTTGTTTTGTTACGCACATGTTATGCCAATTTGTAGATTGGAAAGCCGACCTTTGAAGCAAGGGGCTCAATTATCTCGGAAGGAGATGATTTATTGTTTTCTCCAAGAAAGAGGGATCAAGCGTTTTTGTGATCGGTGGCGTCCACGGTCTTAGCTTTTCTAGTACCAATCTATACGGGCGCCCCCATGGATTTTCAAGTCCGTCGATCAATTCTGACCAAGATTTGCTCTTAGCATTTGAAATGGCTAATTGCAGCGCCTTCGTAGTTCGGTATTTATTATACAAATCATTCATAACCGCATCTGATGGTCGTTTTCTTCTCCTTCGCGCTCTTGTGTATTGACTGCGTTTTCTTAAACAATCAGCCCGCAGTTGTGCAATCTCTAGGGACCACCAGTAAACCCCTCTAGGTTTTAATCGACGAAATCTTTTCATTGACACGTCACAAATTTGTGCCATTGAGTCATGGAACCATATCACTTCCCGTTCCACATTATCAAATGCTCCATCAACAAGAGGCTGCCATGCCGCTACTTTAGCAGCTGCTTCAAGCAAATCATGATTTAGACGCTTTAGAGACCAAAGGTTTCCGTATGACTGGCATATGTTTGCGGCAGTTGAAAGGCAACATCAAACAGGATGTGACGGTGGTCTGACAGAGTGACGATTTCTTCTCCCACACGCCAGTTAGATAACAGACGCATGGCCGAAGAACTCACCCAAGTTAAATCTACTACTGATTCACCTTGCCACCGCACACACGTACTCATCGAACCTTGATTAGCCAGTCTGAGGTCCAATCCAGCTGCCCACTCTTTTATTATCCTCATAATCTGCAAGTATACTGTTGGGAGAGACATAACATCCCACTATAGTTATGGAACCGCATTGGACGGCAACGAATCCTTGACCAGTTTGCAGCAATGTACAAGTAGGGACTCCGTCGTTACCAGCCTAGTATATACACGAACCGATCCCAAATTAACGCCAAACCAACGCGCATGGTTAGGCACATTGTAGTGCAGCAACCACAGCATTAGAAACGATGAACGTAAAACGTCGACTTTTCTGCAGTGATAGTACTCACTGAAGCGTTTCGAGCATGAGAATGATGAGCTTTTATTCCCTTTTTTGCTCGAGTGCACAGTCTACCAAGCCGATGTTCAGACGGAAGTCCCATGTCTGAACACAATGGGCACTTCAAACTCGTTGTAACACATTCTTTTGCTATGTGTCCAGTCTCGCCGCATGCGTAGCAGCGTGTGCTTCGATCACTTTTATTGGAACACTTACGGCCCACATGTCCCTCCTCGAAGCAGCGGTAGCAGCGCATTGGCCTTGGATCTAGAAGCTCCACGCGTACGCAGCCCCAGCCTATACGAATACGCCTTCTCTAACTATCTTCTCAATAGCTGAGACAGGGCATCGAACCCAGCAAGTTCCCATACTTAATGTACTTCGTCGAATATCCCCTACTTTTGCTTAGCTGTAGCAGCCACTTCGTCTCGTCCAATGGTGTCATAAAGGTCACGCAAACGAAGATCACCTGTTTTAACTGGAAGGTTGATCCGCACCTGCAATCTACATCCGAATCCGCACCACCTGAAACTTCTAATATCTCACGCAATTTAGTAGCCAATTTATCCGCTTTTGATGCGCAATCTTGACCGGAAATCTCTAGCAATAGACCACCAGTCACAGCGCGCTTATGCCGAACATTCTCTATGCCAAGGTCGGCCAGTTGTATCTTGGACTTTGCTTCCTCCATTATTTTTGCATAAGTAGTTGAAGATTCATCTAATATAGTTAACGTTACAGCTGCTGTTGAAGGAGCACGAGGCATCCTTTTAGACTTGATCAAATTATTTGATTTATTGTTCGCTTTATTATTTCCATTTGATTTTTTCCTGACTACTTCCGTCCATGATAATTCACCTAGAGAGACTGTGGGTTGCAAGTCTAGTTTGGTTACCGGAGGTATGTCTGCTACTGGAACTGGTGCTAACATTGCTTTCTTTCCTTCTTTTGCCTTCTATTTCTTTGATTTATTTCGATCTTTTAGTGGTAGTACCGATTGGGAATCCACTAAAACATTGTGACCGCCTTGTAGTGAATCAGGAACTGTCGCCTTTAAAGCTGGACGAAGTGCCTTATCAGGAAATATTCTTGCCTCAAAAGCAGCTATCTTCTTTTCGACAAGAGCACCTATACGTCCCATTAAGGATCTGTCTATATCATTATCAGAACCATCATGTGATTGACGAAAGGGAATCTCTTCTCTGCGTCCTGACTTTTGCTTACGAAGCAGGTTTACGTTTTACTTTAGTCATATAACTAAGAATTTATGCACAGAATGGTATAATATTTTGAAACATCAAAGCATAAGTGATATCCGGAGGTGCATTGAAATATACTGTATAATATAAATGGTGTGTTTTGAATGTATATGCCTAACAATAAACACAATAGACACTCAAATTTCATGGCTTTGCTTCAACGATGACGAGTTTCATTATTGATTTCCATTCCCAATTCAACCCTTAGTTTAACCCTCGTACAATTTGAACCAACAAAACTGCTAAAAAAACACTTATGGAGAATTTAGACACGTTCATTTTATTGTTTTATGTTCAACAGAGACGATTTTCAAATAAACTTTTATGCCCCATTTCAATGCTTTTGACCACTTTTATCACAATAATTGATAGCGTATGTCGTTTCTTAGAAAATTTTCTGAGTATGTGCTAAATTTCATTAAATCGATTCAGTGGTTTAGACAGTAAAGACGGACAGACAGATAGACAGTGTTTCTTTCGCATTTATCATTTAAGTATGATGCAAGAACATGGAGTTTACTTTTGGTGTTTACATATTTACTTTATAATAGGGTAAAAGAGATTAAAAGGCACATACATTGCTATTACCTCGCGGATTTGGATGCAAAGGATCCCAGCTAGATACGAACACGTGGCTCCCGGTTTTTCAAGCGCAAGCTGTGCAAGGCTACTAAGACCGATAAAACAGTTTTCATTACACACTTTTTCTCGAGTCTACATACTTTCGGAACATGTCAATCAATCCCTAATCCAATTAGGCTACTCTTAAAATAGCTTGAAGCGTATCCCACTGGGACACACTTCAAGCTATTCCCTTAAATAGCAAAAAATATGCCACGATATCAGAATGTACTTTCGCTCAAACTAAAAATGTAAAATATTATAGAAGAGACAATAATATAAACGCTATTCAATGCGACGTGCTAGATACTTCATAATAAAATGCATAATAAATTGTCTTTCTCATTGAATCCCGGTCTATTACTCTGTACATTACGACAGCGGACCTATAAACAAATTTCGTATTATATAAATCTCCATTCAAAAAGTACACCTTCGGAGTATATAGTACATTGACTGGATAAAAATTTTGAAACGTTAAAAATTGTTTCTTTTATCCGTTTTGAATTAGTTGCTGGTAATATAAATACTCAGCTGTTATTTGAAAAGTTTAAACATTTTTCAATAGATGATATCTGAGGTATATCCCAGTACCATAGTTACAATGTAACGTTTAAGTCGATTGAACAATCAAAATACAATAGCAAGGTAACAACGTACTGGCATGTAATGTTAATAACTTGCTGTTGTTTTTGACTTTTCCTTTTTTCGTTATTCTGGAAATATTACAACAATTTTGTAAAACTCCATGATTTTCATTGTTGTTTCCCAGTTGGTTAGGGCAATTTAGGCCGATCACTCAATTGTCTGAAAAGTAAGATGATCCATGGGTCGGAGTGACTAACTCAGGCTGATGATACAATTATGCTTGTATTTTTATTGTACTTTTTAACTTTTATGCGCCAAGTAAATGTTTTTTTTCTCTTTCTTTATTTTAAATGGGATAGATATCTATAAATTTAAATTAACCAATGATGAGCATTTGAAAATTATAGAATTTAAATTTTTAATTAATTAAATAAAAATTATTTGGTCTTTTCAGTTAAAATTTTGTTAATCCCATCATACTGGTGACCGACGAGTGAAGACCAACTGCTGTTCTTTTACAACAATTCCAAGAGCAAATCAGTAATCAGGAAACACTTAAAATATGTAATTGCGTTTTAGTAATTTAATAATTTTTTAATATTAGTTGTTTAATAATTTTTCAATAATTTGGTTTTATTAATTTCTCCATTCATAAAACCATACACTTGTAATAATTAAAATATACCATGGTTGCATCGAAATAGCCTCTTGCAAATATTAGATAGGTTTCGCCTTGCCAGGCCTAAATTTACGCTCGCACTACTTCGATGCTTTAGTGACATGAACGTTAATGGAACAAGCACTTAACTTCGACGTCAGTTATGCACTTATTGATATCAGGGCAATTTCTCTTTAATCACACGTAGTATATTCAGGTTTCGCAGAAGCAGGTTTAGCTAAGAGAGTGGTCAATAGTTTTGCATCTGTAACATCAAATGAATAATAAAACAAAAAAATATTAAATCTAGTTACTAACGCGCAATACTCTAAATAGTTGACAAAACGAAAAAAGTATGTTTAATATAATATTTAACGTGCTCTCTGCAAGAACTCTCATCTCTCTCTTATAACCGTGACACCAATAAATATCATTGAAATACTCTGGTAGTTTTAGACGATTTAACAAATAGTTAATAACTTTTTTTAATGTATGTTCATGAAAAAAGCCACACTAACTGAAACGTACCCGTAATCGCAGGTGATGGAAAATTCCATCATAAAACGCGGCTTCAGGTAAAACCTGAAATGCGGGGATACTTTTAGAATACAGTTTTTTAACTGTGATCTTAGAATATACACATCACACACACATCATCAGCCTGTGATAGTCCACTGCTGGACATAGGTCTCCCCTAATACACCCCTATCTATTAGGGGGTCGGTACCGTATCCCACCACGCTGGTCCAATGCGGATTGGTGGGTGGACCGACTTTTACATGCCCATCCGACGCATGGATCATCTTATTTTTCAGACGATTGGGTGATCGGCCTAAATTGCCTAACCAACTAGGAAACAACAATGAAAATTTGTTGCGTCCCCGCAGGATTCGAACCACGACCTCCGGTTTCTAAATCACACGCCCATACCACTAGGCTACGGAGGCAGTAGAATATACAATAGAATATAATTTTTTTACGTTTTAAGTTTTTTCTAATACCCATTTTTTATTTTT
The DNA here is from genome assembly GCA_029286875.1 of Lamproptera curius. NCBI lineage: Eukaryota > Metazoa > Arthropoda > Insecta > Lepidoptera > Papilionidae > Lamproptera > Lamproptera curius. Next base: position 21,248 of record JAGSMT010000659.1, on the reverse strand, counting down.
CTTTTAATCTTTGTTACCTCTATAGTAACCTAATAGGTGCTCACTTTTCACGCATTGAATTTGAGTTTAGACTCTTATCCTAGGGACTTCATAACATAACTAAAGCTTTTAAATTACTCAATATTCTTTTCATTTAAATAATATATCCTAGATAATTATTTATTATTAAACAAGTAAATGGCACGTGAATGTTTCGTTTTGAGGTAACAAATTACTGTAAAGTTTAGGAAAGAGCAATTTTCCTCTGCGGGTGAACCTTTCACGTATTGTGAATTCTCAACTATCGGGTTTAATTAATTCAAGTGAATGAACGATTAAGACCTTCATTATTTAATTTACTAAAATAACCCTCTTTGCTTATTTCAAAACGTAAAACAAATTACCTATAGCAACTATTTCATTTTATAGTTTATTCTTTTAAATACGTAAATAAAACATATATATAAAAAGAAAGTATGCGTAAGGTTTTGTTAGATTAAATTAATAAAGTAAAATTAAACATTCTATATATCAACTGAAGTGATATATAGCAAAAGTTGTAATAAAATGGTAACTGTTATATTTGTATGCACAACCAATTTAAAGCTACTTTGGTAACATTACTTTATCATACTGTTTTTACGAAAATGGGACACAAGCTATGAAATGAAACAATTCCTTGATTTATAGCAACAACGGATCATTCAGAACATATCCTGAAGTTGAATTGTAGAAATAAAACGATCCCGAGCTTGCTTTTAGGGAATTTATTTATAATTTAACTTTGCAAAAACTGAAAGATGTTATCGATTGGAGGACATTATTGTTATTACTCTACTCTTTTACCTTATGTTGTTCCTTGGGCACCATCGGTGTAAAATTATAGATAAAAGACGCATTTTTATTCTTATAATCAAAACCATTATTATTTAACTATTAAGAAAAATGGTCAGCTTACAAACCTCCAGAAACCGTTGTAATCAGATGATACGCAATGCTAAACGCCGATATATTCACCAAAATATTTCATCTTCTACGTCTACTGATATTTGGAGGTTCTTAGGGACTCTTGGTATCGGTAAGTCACGTGTCTCAAACCTTACATCCTCTATTAATTTAGATGCTTTAAATGTACATTTTACTTCTACCTCCACAATGAACTACTTAACAATTTGTAAAACAGTTTCGTATTTAAATGGTTCCAGTCTCTTCCTAAGCCGTTAAAAAATGTATTCTTTCCATAAAATCTAAGGCAGTCGGCTGTGACAAAATTAGCCGACGGATAATAATTCTCATCCTTGATTTCCTACTTCCGCTATCACTCATCTTGTTAATTTTCTCTTGATGCTTGCTCCTTTCCTTCATTGTGGCGCAATGCTCTTGTACGTCCTCTCCTGAGTGTTCTAATCCTTCCACTCCCTCTCACTATCGACCTATCTGTATCCTGCCTTTCATGTCAAAAATAGTCGAGTCCTGTGTTCTAAATCAAGTTTCTCATTTTTTTCTTAGTAACAATTTAATATGTTCATTTCAATCCGGATTCCGCCCAGGTCATAGTACAACCACTACTCTCCTCAAAGTGACTGCGACATTGAGAGCAGGTATGGAGAATTCAATGGTGACTGTAATGGTCTTAATTGACTTTTCCAATGCCTTCATTGCCGTCAGTCATGATATCCTATTAGCCATCCTCTCCTATTCAATGGTTTCCGATGAAGGACTGGAATGGTTCTCCTCATATCTTCGAGGCGCCGGCAGGCAGTGATTTCTGACGACTTGACTTCAAGTTGGTTAGATGTGCCTATGGCGTCCTCAAGGCGGCATTCTTTCTCCTATTTTATTTTCTGTTTTATAAACTTTATTACTCATGAACTTCAATGTGCGTATCATCTGTATGCTGATGACCTTCAGTTGTATGCTCAATCTACAATAGATGGTCTGCAACAAACGATTGTAAACATAAATAAAGATTTATCTTTAATCAAAAATGGATTAATGATTTTGGGCTCAATGTCAACATAGCAAAATGTCAAGCCATTATCGTAGGAAGTTCACGGATTATGAAAACTGTAAACTCTCTTGTACTACCTCCTATAGTTTTTCATAATTCGTGTATTCCGATAAGCCAAAATGTTAAAAATCTGGGTCTCTTAATTGACAGTACTTTCAGTTGGAGAGACCAAGTAAGCTGCGTAAGTCGTAAAGTAACGAACACAATGCGTTTGCTTTACAACTAAAAATTTCTTGCCTGATTAAAACTAAGAAAACGCTCGTCCAGACCTTAATCTTTCCTGTAATCGACTATGGTGACGTGTGCTATCTTGACCTGAATGCAGATCTCCTCAATAAACTTGACCGACTTCTGAACAACTGCATTCGATTCGTTTTCAACCTTCAAAAATATGACCGTGTTTCCTTACATCGTTTAGAATTACAGTGGTTGCCCATCCGTGAAAGGCGTTCATTAAGAGCACTAACAACTCTTTTCTCTCCTTAATTCATCTTTTACTCCATCTTACCTATGATATAATGATAAAAATATATAATATAATGATAAAATCTTCGCTCGACGAATAACCGTCTTCTCTTATGTCCGGCCCATCGTTCCAACTTACACACTCCTCTTTTTGTTCAGTCCATCCTTCTGTGGAATGCGTTACCTCCTCAAATCAGGTTGGCACAAAGTTATCTCGCCTTCAAAAAGAGTTCATGATCACATGTTTAAAAAACTGTCAACAGGATAATACATATTGTTATACAATGGCAATATGTACATAATATGTAGTGTATGATATATATATATTTATATATGTATTCTATAAATGCTTTGGTATATATTGATATATATACAGATATTTATTGCTATATATATATATAAAGTGTTATATTTATTTACTTTATCTCATTATATTATGGAAAAACTCATTTTAAAATATTTCATTTTGCTTATTTTGGTGCACCTACCTTGCTATCTCTTCACCACCCAAAGGTTGGCTGGTAGACAATGCCATCGGCATTAAGTCCGCATTTGTACAATGTTTTGTGCATAGAGAATAAATAAATAAATAAAAATAATTATAAGTAATAAATATATATTTATGCTCCTAATATTAAAAAATAAGCAGCTTATATGACTCAGCAAAGACGACAAAAACAATCAAAAACGCAATTTAAATGCTAAGAAGACATGATGCAGCTAGTATATAACGAATGTCGTAATTCAATTGAACTTATCTTTCAATAAAGATGCAGTTTTAATCTAGCATAGATAATGTCAATTACAGTAATGCTGCGGGCGAGTTTGTAAGGAAGGTATTAAGGTATAAGTAATACTTGCAATATAATAATGCTATTGTGAAGCATAATGTACTTATTTTTGTAGTAGTAGAAGCATTTAATTGAGTGTGAATCCTCGAGAGATATCCTTTTTTGAATCTGACTGAATTTGCAGAAAGATATAAGTTGTTTTGCACTGATTAGATAATTATGGTCGTACTTATTTGAAAAGTCGTCTTAAAAGATTATCGACCAAGATTATTTTAAAACGATAGACGACAAAGATGGACCAATTTAACTTTACTAAAACACTGAACTCATTTACAAACATACTTTACAGTTTTTTATTTTTATTAACTTGCAATATATTGCACAAAATGTATAACGATGAAAATAAATTTTGCGTTTACATAAATTTTGATACAGTTAGTAGCTAAATCTAAATCATCGCAAATTTTGCTTCATATTGATAATATATTACACTTTAAAATCTTACAATAAAAAACTTTTTTAAAATAAATAATGTTCTTATACAAAAAATAAACTTTAAACTACAAAGGTGTTAACCTTGGCAGCTTAAAGACAAAAAACCAGTGCAAAAGAGCGGTAATAAGACTCTACTTTAAAAGCTATTATAGCGTTAAAATGAATCGCTCGAATACAAAGGCAAAACTTTTGAAAACATAATAATAATAATAATAATAATAATAATAATAATAATAACTCTTTATTTTGTAAGTTAAGGTACATTGTATGTGAAAGCTCTGAAGCCTGTGCTTAGAAACTGTGTTACAGGCTTCAGCATCTTCTAAGTAATGACTGAATACAAAACAATTAGTATTGAATATTTAAATTTTAATATTTAAAATCATAATTCACTCTCCTGTGTGTGTGTGTGTGTGTGTGTGTGTGTGTGTGTGTGTGTGTGTGTGTGTGTGTGTGTGTGTGTGTGTGTGTGTGTGTGTGTGCGTGCTGTGTGTGTGTGTGTGTGTGTGTGTGTGTGTGTGTGTGTTGTGTGTGTATGTTGTTTGTGTGTGTGTGTGTGTGTGTGTGATGTGTGTGTGTGTGTGTGTATGTGTGTGTTATGTGTAGTAGTAGTGTGTGTGTGTGTGTATGTGAAGTAGTGTGGATATAGTGATGTGTGATATATGTATGTTGTGTATAGTGTATGATATATATATGTATGTATGTTACTGTGTGTGTTAGTGTGAATATAGTGTGTGTGTGTTGTGTGTGTGTATGTGTATGTAGTGTTAGTGTGTGTGCTTGTGTGTGTGTGTGTGTTGCGCGTGTGTGTAGCTGTGATAGTCAAGAGAGAGAAGACTTATGGTGGACGCAGTGCATGTGTGTAATATTGTAATCCGTTTGTATAGTAAAAGAAAAAAATAATAATATGTAATTTATCTACCATCTCTAAAGTTCTCTATCTGTATGAATATAATCCATTGACTTCATATATTTTATCGTTCATATTATTAAAATTATAGATTATTACAGCCTTTTGTTTCATCAAGCTGTAAAAACGTTATAAAACATCAGTGCAAAATAGTCATAGTGTCGACGTCGCTTTACTTTTTATCTTTGGTAGAGGACAGGTATTTTTACGTTTATTCTGGAACCTTAGCAGTATGGTACCTTAGAAGACATCGGTGTATACATATTTGTCTAACTGTCATTACATCTAATATCTTATAGAGGTCTCCGTAGGATGTCTGTATGTGTAACGTAACATACACTTTTAATATTGCCCTCTGGCTGCGTTCTAACTCTATAAGATATGTTTTGGGAGCGCCCCCATGCACATATGCAATAAGTGATAAGGCTTTTGACATAAAGCTGAGTATGATTGGACCTAAGAGTGCTTATATCGATACATCTCGCAGTGCCTTGAAAATATATATCAGCTCTTATCCTGCTTGTAGTGGCTGGAAATTTGTGATCTCCAACAAAGTTTTTCATCTACATAACCCTCAATATTTTACAGAGGGCATACGCGATAAGATAGGGCAACTGCATTCTAATTGTGAGTGAGAATTTCTGTTGCAGGATAAGAACGTACTCTTAGTGAGAGCGAGTCATCTGGCCTTGTACGAATAGATCTGCTAAATGCAACGTAGTTTGTCTTCATCGTATTGAGTGATAGTAGATTGTCCTCCAGCCAAGATGATACATGTTTTAAGCCATTATCTGCTTTTTCAAAAACAGTTTTCCATGTAGTTCCGTGAAAAAGAACCGCAGTATCATCTGCGAACATAATAATTTGAGCATCCTTTACGAAGCGCAGTACATAATTGGTTAATAAATTAAAAATAATGTAGGCCCTAGAGCACTTCCTTGGGTACAATGTACGTACATGTAGCAGTTGCTTACTTCTTCTTGTATTCTTACTGTCTGTGATCTACCCGTGGATAAGATTGAAACCATTTAACAGGACGTCTCTTATTCCTGCATTTTCCAGTCTAGCTAATAGTATCGGAATAGAAACCGTATCAAAAGCCTTTTGCAGATCAAGGAATACTCCAAGGCATCTTTCCCTTGATCCAGGTAAGTATTTATTTAGATGATAATTTAAAACAGCATCTTCAGTACATTATTTTTTCCTGAATCCAAACTGCGATAGATTAATTAATTCATATTTTTCTAAATAATTGGTCAATCTGTGGTTCATTATTTTTCGATTATTTTTGAGAACGTTGGTATTAAAGATATAGGCCTATAGTTTGATGTAATTTGTTTTGGGCCTGATTTATGTATTGGCATAATAATTGCTTTTAAATGATTCAGGAAAGACACCAGTTTCGAAACTTCGATTATATAGGTCGCCAGTGGTTGACTTATAAAATCACATGAGTCTCTAACTATTTTTAGACGAGACATTATCCCAACCAGGGCGCATTGTAGCTTCAGGGTTCTTATTATTTGTACCTCTTCAGGATTAGTATGAAATAAGTGCGAATGAGTTTACTGGAAACTTGAAGCTATTTATTTTTTAGCTAGATCTGTGTCTTGACAACTTAGTGAGATCATAGTTTTTCCGCTAAGGTACGTCTATTGATGTAAAGTATAAATTTACATCATCAAGTGAGAGCGATGCTTTTGTCTTATCTCTAGTAGTTCCTCCCCGTTTGCTTATGCTTATTTAAATTACATATATCTTTAATAATTTTCCAGGTACCTTACTACTTCCTTTGTTATTTAAAATTTTGATCGATAATATTGATTTTAACAAATTTAATTAAATTGTTGCACAAGTTTCAGTATTGATAATATTTTTATTCTTTCATTTTCTGTTTGTTTTTAATTGTCTATTAAGTTTATTTCTTGTTCGTATTGATTTAAATATTCCTGGCGTAATCAACGGCAAGGAATTTCTTTTGGTTTGATATATTATTGTTGTATGAATTAATTGTAATAACATTTTGTAGCGTTGAATCTAGGTAATTTGTTATTTCGTTAACATCTGAAAGTTTGTAGTATTCGTTCCAGTTTTCCTCTGCAAGAGCCTTCACACCATTAAAATTAATAGCAACCTTTTGGCGTACTGGTTTCCTAGTTATTGTATTAGACATTTCTAGGCTCAACATTATTGGGAATGGTCGGTTAGCGGATCAAAACAAACGTCTGCCATGAGTAACTTATCTTGACCATACAATGATCTATACATGACTCTTGTCTAGTTGGAATATTAATCCTTGGTACAAGCAATGAGTCGCCATTACATTTAAATATAGCACTATGCTTGTTGATTTTATCTGGAAGTATGTCAAGGTTAATATCACCAGTAAAACTAAATTTTTGCGCTTGAAAAGCCTTGTAATAACGATTCAGTGAATTTATGTAATTATCCGGATTAGAAACATGGTGGTCTATAGGAACACACAATTGTATTGCAATTTTCTAGATTTAGAGCTAAGCAATTACCTTCTAGAATGTCCAGTTCAATGCCTTGACTCCTATACCATTTCTTACATATGTTACTACACCATCATTTTGATTAATAGACTTCTTCGTCCAAAACATTTCAAAGCCAGAAAGCAGTGGAGTGATCGATGATCATCTGTTCAACATTCTGTTAGTACAAAATATGAACTTCAATTTCTAGGCTAGATACAAACGTTATAAAGCTGTCGAAATTGCAATAAATGCTACGTATATTGGCTGTTATTATTGTTAGAGATTCTTTACTTATTTAAATGGCATAAGAATTTGACGATTCATTAATTCTAGTACAGGGGATTACCTGTGTCATCAATATCACTTAGTATATTTGTTGCTTTATTATCGAATTTTAAATGTTAAGTAGATATAATGATCAACATATATGGGTATAGATTTATTTGATATACTTTGGTTTTAAAAAGTTTCCTTCAATACTTGTAGTTGTGTCGAGACGGTAATTTTGGTAATAATTATTTTAACATTACATAAAATTGACTGCAAAGCAAGTAGTTTTTTTTACGGATGACTCACGTTGCTCCACCAATGTAAATTTAACCGCTACAACCCGGCGGGTTCGAGGGCAGTGCAAGTTTAAGTGCACTGGACTTCACCTCTATTCTGTGGCTTAGCTCTGAGGGACCCCTGAAGGGGGACCTCGACTCGGATGCCACTTCTTTATCCCGTAAGCGAGGCTTGATCGAGGTGCCCAGGAGGGCCGAGCCTCGCTCGATCAGCCGCTGGTCAGGTCCATGCCTATACCCAATAGCAACATTTATCGAGGGCGCCCCGGTGGGCAAACCTCGGCTCGATAGGTTGCTTTTTAGAACTTATACTTAATTTATAGTGGAAAGTTAATAACCGCCCTATCTGGTTGGTGAGAATCGGCCTGGTACGTGCCGATATCTGTTATACGGTGTATTTGTTTGCCCTCGACGGCGAGGACAAGATGTGTTGCGTCTTTGTGAGTTAAAACGTGCTTGCACGATCGTAATCTCATCGTCCGGATCTGTAATCGCGTTTCGCGCTCTTTGATAGATTTCGTTTTTAGCGAGTGAAATTGTTGGTTCGTAAGCGGCGGCGCTCCGAACTAGATCGTTTGGGTGTTGCGAAGCCGAGTCGAAATATCGTATAGAAGCTTGTTTTAGGTACTGTTTGATTGTGGGCAATTTCAGATCCAGGTGCAGGTCAATGTTGCGCAGGTAATACGGCCTGCGCATGAATCTGTTTTGCAGGACTTGAAGCTTGACAAGCTTGACAAGCTGTGAGATCGCTTTGCATGTGCAAAGACAGGACTGGTATATGTTAATATTGGTCTTATGACTGTCTTGTGTAACAACACCTTATTGCGCAGAGATAACTTGCTTTTTGGATTGATTAGTGGAAAGAGTCGACCTAAGACGTAGGCCGCTCTATTTCTGACCCGCGTACTGTGCGGGCCAAATGATAAGGATTTATCTAAGATTACCCCGAGGTATTTGGTCTTTTTGACCCAAGGGATAGGGCAATCTAGGAGTCGGACATTGGAAGGAAGGCACGGTCTTCGTCACGTGAACAAAATGGCCGCGCTTTTGGAAGGATTGATTTCTATTCTCCATTTCCGGAACCATTCCCGTAGGATATTGGCCGTGGATTGGAGTCTTTGACTAACAAGGATAGGACATCTACTGGTTGAGTATATGCAGGTGTCATCTGCGAATAAGGCGGTGTCTACAAGACGGTGCTGTGGGATGTCGTTAGTGTATAGAGTGAATAGGGTTGGACCTAATACGGAGCCTTGGGGTACGCCGGTACGGACCGGTCGAGATAGTGATTTGGTTCCCTCTACGCGGTATCGGAACGTTCGATTCTTGAGAAAGTCTCGTATGATGGTACGAGGACGGTCAGCCGAGCTTATATAACTTGTATATAAGCCCTTCGTGCCATACTTTATCGAATGCCTTCGCCACGTCGAAGAAAAGCGCCCCGTGTGATGGCCTCTTATTAAGCTGACTTCAATTTTCTCCGTGATGCGGTGAACTTGATAAGTGCAAGAGTGTTTGGCTTGAAAGCCGAATTGAATGGTGTAGGAAGCCCTTTAAATTTCATAAAATCTAATAAGCGGCTAGGACAAGACGTTCATATATTTTTCCGAAACCCTTGAGGAAGCTAATGGGATGATAGGAACTGGAAGTGCCAGTGGTTTGCCGGGTTTGAGGAACCCTATAACTTCAGCGTCCTTCCAAGTACTTGGGAAAATACCCTTGGAAAGAGCTGCGTTATAAATTAGGACCAGGATGTTAATTAAATGTTCCGGTAGGATTTTAATGACGCTGTTGTTTATTCCGTCGGTGCCGGGGCTTTCGAGGTTTGAGATTTTGACAATCGACTTGACTTCGCTTCCGGTCACCGGTGAGGTTAAATTGCTAGGAGGAGTTGGGTCAACCGCTCAACCTCGCCCTGGGACCTGGATGCAGAAATCCTCGAGTCACTCTTTTTCTGGCGCGAGGAGGCGAGGTCTCGGGGCTGCAGGCCAGCGCTGGAAGAGATAAGGGGCGCAGAGACGATTGCGCTCCTTGCCAACAGGAGTGGGAGCTGCAGCTGGAGCACCCAGCGCCGGCCGTCGAACAATAGAAGCCATACGCCCGTTCTAGAGTGGTGGCTAGAAAGAGGACATGGCTCCTAACATTCCGCGCGACGCAGGTTCTCTCGGGACACGGCTGTTTCGGAGGTACCTGTGCCGCGTGGCCGGTAGGAGCCTACGAGGAGTGCCACCACTGTGGCGTATGTGCCGAAGAGACGGCCCAACACGCGCTGGAAGAGTGCCCAGCCTGGGTCGAGCAACGCCGAGGCGCGTGAGTGTCGTGGGCAGGACCTTTCGCTTCCTGCCGTAGTGCGCAGGATGCTAGAGAGCGAAAGGTCGTGGGGCGCCGTCCTTGCTTTTGCGAGGACGTGATGGCCGGAAGGAGGCCGCGGAAAGAGACAGGGAGGCCGTGAGCGCCCTGGCTATCCGCAGAAGAAGGCCAGGGCGCCGAAGAGTGGCGTACGCGCGCAACCTTCCCCTGACACTGAGCCCCTGGGCGGGCGGCAAGAGGTGCCCGCCGCCCAGAGAAGGGCTCAAGAGGGAGCGCCGTGCTGTTTGTTCCGGCACGGCGCCTAAAGCGACGTTCCGGGTGTCCCAACACACCCGGAGAGTAGAGGCCCGAGAGGGCCACGTCGCGCCGGGGTCGCCGAAGACTGTCATCAGCGCCCGCGGCCCGGCTATAGCGACAGGTGAAAGGAACAACCGTTGGTTTTTTAGTGGGTATACCGGCCGCTCCATCTTGGTCCGGGGAGCCCCACATATCCTCGCTGCCCCCTCACTTTGGCGGCGGGGAATCCGTAAGCTGGAGTTTTATAACAACGAAAAATAAAAAAACCGCTCAACCTCGGTCTCCACTATTTGGCGGTAAGCGGCGTCGATCGGTTGAGTGGTTGGCGTGCATTGAGCCTCGAGGCTGTCGGCTGACATTCGGCTTTCTTCATCGAGAAACGCTAGAGGAGCATCAGGAAGGTTAGGATGGGACAAAGGCGGCATTGGAGGGTTCCGATTCCGCCCTTTGGCTTTTGGGAAGTTGCCAGAAGGCTTGATGGGATGGGTGCATATTGCTTAGATCTGTATCCCACCGATCGTTCCTGAATTCAGCTATGCGCGTCTTGGACTGATGTTCAAGGGCGCGTAGCTGTTTCGGTTTTGTTTGGTTGGATACCAATCGTAGCGCGAATCGCAGCCCTCTTGCGTCGCAAGAGGTCCTTGATATCGTTTGGCAAGGCCCAGCGGGGTTTTCCTCCACGGGACATGCTTCGAGGAGGCCTCGATGACACTTTGGACATGTCTTGTGAGCGCATGAGCAGCGAGATTCGCGTCATTAGCACTGTGCAGGACTTTAGGAATGGCATCTAGGTATGTGCAGTCCAGCTGAGATTTGAGTTTGCGCCAGTCAATTATTGTTTTGGATTGGATGTTTTGGGAGTCAGGTGGTCCTAGTTTGAGGATAACTGGGCGATGATCGGAGGTTAGATCTTCTATGACCCTCTATACTCTAAAAGTGAGATTGACGTTTTTAAGGAGGGCAATATCAAGCACATCCGATCTGTGCCTACCATTTGCGTATGCTCAAGCGGAGCAACGACACTAAAGTTAAGAGTTTCTGATAGTGCATCTAGTGCTGCACCTCGCGAGTTGATTTTGTAGCTGTTCCATCGGGTGTGCTTGCTATTGAAGTCGCCTGCCAGAATGACGGCGCCTCCTAGGGAGAATAGCGTCTCGAAGTCGGATTGAGTTATCTCGGAAGAGCTTCTACATGGTAAGTAGACCGAGGCTATGGTGATTGGTGCGTGTCCTGTCATGGCTAGCCTACAGACCGAGGCTTCTAGGTGCGTTAGCGTCGACGGCGTGTCGATTGCTACACAGTGCAGGGACTTTTTATAATAAATGAGCGTGCCGCCGTGTGAAGCGCCGGTCCGATCATTTCTTATGATGTTGTAATTAGCTATTTTCGGATCTCCTCTTCCGGGCTTTAGGAACGTCTCCTGCACCAGTAGAATGTTGACGTCGTTTTCGCGTTTCGGTAGTTTGATCCGCGAGACCGTTTGCGTTATAAAATGAAATATTTACTGCGCGTGGCTTTAGACGGCCCGGGCCGTTTCTACTATTTAGTATGGGCGTACTATTCATTTACGTCCCGTAATTAAATCGACTAATTGCCTATACTTACGAAGTATGGCAAGACGGGCTCCGAAATTACCGACGACGGCGTCGAATTCCGCGGTAAGGCGATCGAGCTCTGCGAAGTCGATCTGTCCGGCTAATGTCTCCAAGTTGCTGCCATTGCTATGGCTAGCAAGCTGTGGGGCGCTACGCGGAGCGCTTGGTTGTGGTGCGGCGCACGCGGGCGCTCGGCGCTACCTGCGGTGGTGGTTGTTGCCACGCGGGCATTGGAGCGTTACGCGGAGCGCTTGATGCGGTTTGCCACGCCGGAGGCACCTGGGAGCGCCTTAGGACGGATGTGGGTGGTAATGGTTTGCGCTTGGGTGCCTTAGGGCAGCTCAGGTAATTTCGGCGGTTCGTCGTGGTGAGTACTTCCCTATCTCTGGGTCTAGGGCAATCGGAAGTGCCATGGTCACCAAGGCATTTGACGCAGCGAGGGCGTGCGTGACAGTTCCGGGCCGAGTGCCCGTACATCTGGCAGTTATGACACTGCGCAGGAAGGCCATTTGAATGTGGCGCGTGGAAAGTGATGCGACTTATGTCGCATATGTGATGTAGATCGTAAACCTTTTTGCCCTCGATGGAGCGTTCTAGGGTCAGAAGGACCACATTGAACGGTTTCTTCGTCTTTGGATGTGTTAGGCGGAAGGCCGAGTAAATAGGGATGTTTTGTCCCTTGATAAAGTTATAGATGTCCTCTGTGGGCATCTCCTTCGGCAGTCCTTTGACGACTGTCCGAAGTACGCGCTCTTCCGGGAGCGCGTATGTGTGGTAGTAATAGTTGTTCTTTAGGAGATACGACGTAACTTGACGGTGTGCGTCACTTGTTTCCAGTTGCAGTTTTATGCTCTGGTTCGAGTCGGCTGCTGTAAATTTGTATTTGTTGGACAGCGCGGACCGAAGCTCTGCCCATTTTTCCTTCGACCGAATATAAATCGGCGGAGGTTTCTTATAGTGTATTTGGCCCTTGCGTGGTGAGAGCTTCGCGGATGGCACGTACCGTGTCCACCGGCGGACGATTTTCAGGTCCTCGAAGCCGACGCCTAGGTCACTGAGGGTGACTGAATCCATGTTAGCTGTTTATTTTGAGATTTATACTAGTATTACTACTATCGTGCAAGCACCCCCGGTGAAGCCGGGGGTTGTGTGCCCTACCCTCCCCGCCCCAGTGAGCAGGGAGGTGTAAACCAGCTCATTTGAAAACTCTAGCGCTTTAGGAGCGCTAGGGTGATACTCACGCTGCTGCCTAGTGCAGCAAGCGACGATAAAATTGGTTCTAATTAATACCACGTGGGTGGTGTGCGTGTTAATTAAACTACGTTCGCGGTGAAACGTGGCAAGAGAAACTAAAAGTTAATGGGTCCCTACATCTCAACAGAAACCTGTAGACGGGGGAAAAACGGAACAGACTCACCGGACGGCTACACAGCTTTCTACGCTCAGGCGCGTACGCCGAACGCGTCGACACTGTTGCTTCCGGCACACACTGGCACTTATCACTTGCACACTACACGGCGAGCACGACGACTTCTTTCTTCTTGCCACTTGACGGCGTCGGGGGGAGGGCGTGGCCACGGGTGGGCCAAGCGGACGGCGCAGGTAGCAGAGTGGATCGAGCGGGCTTGTCCGGTCGATCCGAAGGCTAACTGCGCTATGTTCTTTGTTTTAGTTTTGTTGAGCAAGTAGTCCCCAATTAAAATATATATATAACTAGCTCTTAGCCGCGACTTCGCCCGCGAGGAATAGAAGCCATTTCATCGAAGTATGTTTAAATATACTGTACAATAATTGTAAATGTCTATAATTAGACACAAAATTTTTAGTCTTTATCGTCGACGATAACAAATTTCCAAAAAAAACTTATATCCCCTTTTTTATCACTTTAATCGCAACAATTATTAATATTTAATAGAAAGTGTTAGTAATTTGTTGTTTAGTATCGAAAAAAAATTACTCTTTGATCAAAATTTTATTAAAATTCATATTTAAAAATACCTCAAACAATAAGTAAAGGAGTTAAAAATTTCTAAAAGATAATCATTCAAAAGTCATTTAAAAATAAAAATACGTCACTAAAAGTACCTTATTTTAAACATATAAATACAAATTGCAAACATATAAATGCATAGAGAATGATTTGTTTGGAGAAGAATGATTTCACTTTCTGGCGATTTCCGCCAAATACTGCCAGTAATTCTAAGATCTACGGCTGCCGACGACATAAAAGCGTCGTCGTCGTCAAATCGTTAAATCGTCGAATCTATGGTGCCATGTGAAGAAACTGCAACTGACAACAAACATGAGAGTTACAATGCTTAATGATACATCTGCTGGAGATTTCTCGGAGCAATTGCTGATTATCGGTAATGGTCAAGTACCTGTCGATGAATCGAGCGGATTAATATCATTTCCAAATAATTTCTGTAATTTTGTCTCATCAAAAGACGAACATATCAACAATGTATTTCCAGAAATTATTTCTAACTACAAAGTTAATGAATAGTTGAGTGAGCGAGCAATTTTAGCGGCTAAGAATAAAGATGTAGATGACCGAAACTACATAATTCAAAATAAGATCATTGGAACAATGCATTCATTCAAATCTATTGACTGCATCACAAATAAAGATGAAGCCACCAACTATCCAATTGAATTTTTAAACTCTTTGGAAGTGCCTGGCTTACCACCGCACAATTTACGCCTAAAGGTTGGCTCCGTAGTAATCATGCGTCGAAACATAAACCAACCAAAACTGTGCAACGGTACGCGTTTGGTGGTTAGAAAATTGATGAACAATGTAATTTACGCTACGATAATGATAGGAAAATTCAAAGGTGAGGAATTTTTCATTCCGAGGTTACCGATGATCATAACCGATATGCCGTTTGAATTTAAAAGACTTCAATTTCCGATACGTCTTGCATTTGCCATGACCATCAACAAATCACAAGGCCAATCCTTAAAAATTTGTGCTTTAAATCTAGAACATTCATGTTTTTCCCATAGTTAATTATACGTGGCATGTTCACGGTCGGAAGAACATCGGCGTTATATGTTTTGCGGCTGAAAATAAAACAAAATGTCGAGTATTACAAGGTACTTAAATGAAGAGCAACCTATGTACTAAAATACAGAAATATTTATGAATGATTGATGTAGAAATTTAATTTTTTTGTATTTATTTCAATAAAAAAACCTGCTGATTTATTGACATTAAGGGAACAAAGTTCGCCGGATCAGCTAGTTAAGACATAAAGAAGACAAATTGTAAATATTAATTTTAGTATTATAAGAGAGAGCAAAACACATTTTGTCGGACCAAATTTCGTAATGAATTGATCCGGTAAAGAACTAAAGTCACCAATATTTACCAAGGATTAGCTCGTTTAAGTGGCAATGGGCCAAATGTGGTCAGAAGAACCAATAGTCGATGGGCCAATAAGTTTGTATAGTGGAGGCTGCGTTCGGGAAGACGAATGCTGGTCCGTACGGTAGTGCCTGTTCAAGTAGGAAGTCCTCTTTAAATATTTAGTAATACAATGTTAATTTAATTTGTGAACTAGACAAGCAAAAAAAAGTTATTAGACCATGTAACTTAAAGATATCAGAACCCGCTAGCCAATAAGTGACAAATAGAAATTGGTACAATTGTCAGAATCAATAAAAACTTTTCGGCGGGGAATCGAGCCCCGGTCTCTCGCGTGACATGCGAGGACACTGACCACTATATTACCGAAGACTTATTCGTAACTTTAAATATATTCCTTTTATCAGACCGTAAAAAAATATTTGTGTGTTTATGTTTTTCCGTGGTTTTTATGTTTCTTAATATATTAAACAGTTTTTAAACCGATTGACATGCTTTATTGTTATATTAAAAAATTCAGCCTAAGGCTTTTATAATAAGAAAATAATATTTTTTGTAAATTAAGAACAATCACAATGAGCCTTCTGTACATCTGCCGCATAACTATAAACTATCCTTGTTTCAATAGATATTATTTGAGTTGTAATTTTTGTGTTTGATTTGATTACTGTTTACTTTACTTAGGCTTAATTCGTAAAATAATTTATTGATTTAAAAAACCTCATTACAATTCCCAGAATATGAATATACCTTTTTACGTTTCTAGTTAAGTGCCTTTATTGGGAGACAAGACATTGAGGGACATAGCAGAAGCACTATTGAAGTATATTTTGTGAATAACTTCTTAGTATTTACGAATAATATCACCCTTATTTAAATCCCAATATCTAAGGAGAACCGATTACTAGTGGTCCACTGTACATGTGTTCTTAAAAAGTTGCGTACCAATGAATGAATGAATATCCTCCTCGTCGATTCCTATTACATAAGCCAATCAATATCAGAGACAAGCCGTCTGTACAGGAGATATTATAGTGCAGAAACATATAAGCAAATACGATGTACTTTTTGTAACCACTCAGAATGAATCGCAAAAGTTTGAATAGGACAAATTTGGGCTCATAACCCAATTGTCTCTATAGTAAGACGCTCATGCGTCAGATCGGCATAAAAATTGACGATTATGTCAAAATTTAGTAATTATTTCTTTTTATGCGATATAAAATGTAATACTTTGTTCAATGTAATAATTTATTTTACAATATAAATGAAGAGTAATCTCAAATTATGAAGAATTAAGCTTAAATAGACACAAGACTCAAATCCTTTCTTACAAATTAGCAATCTGACAAGCCTCTTAAAAGTTTAATCCGCTTATCGGCTTGAGCTGAATTTCGTTTCATAATTGGGGGCACGTTTAAACAAAATTAGTAGAACACATACTTTTTCCGGACAAATTAAATAATGTGCAAAAGACAATCGCACTATAAAATAAATAGCTGTATATGTATAAAAAACAAATTAATCTCAATTTAATAAACATTTTTCTTGACTGTCTTAAATTTGTTTGTTCAATAGGAATAATTGTCTTCTTTTTTTCATAGTTTCATCGATATACGAGGGCAACACTGATTGGTTTATAGTACTGGTAACATTAAAAAAATATTAAGAACATATAAGTCTTTGCTATTGTTATTGAATACAATTTCTTGCCTTTTTTCTACGATTTGGCGGCAAACTGAAATTTGTATGAATTTAAGCCAAGATAATTTTCATAATACGGTTAATTCGGACTTCATTTAAGTCAACAACAATATTGTGAAAGACTTCGAGTGGTGAAATCATGTTCGGTTTGTTTAGATATGTATATGGTGGAAAACTTGTTAACAGACTTGACAGCTGTTAGAAAAAATTAAAGTATAGTACTTTTATTTATTACTTTGTAGAATGTTTAACAAAAATACGCTTCCTTTAACATTATACTTAATACCCATATAATAACTCAAAAAACTTAAGATATTGAAAAGTATTATAACTAGACAACATATAGACATTCTATTTAAATTATTTACCTGATTCATTAACTGTCGCAAAAACAACCTATTTAAACTGAATTAATTGACATCTATAAGCGTTAGCTTCGAACGTGCTCAAAATCCAGTTCTACAAAATCACGAAATTAATGCAGTACCCCAAGATAAGGTTTCTGTGATAATTAAGGTGTTATTTTATTTTGGATCTCACGTTTATTTTTGTTATAAAATTTAACGGAAAAATATTTCTAAAATATCAAAGCTTTGGTTGGGTTATCCAAAGTATTGTAAGATTGTGAGTCAAAATATTATACAGTCATTTAACCTTTGGTGTCCACATATGTATAATGGGTTAAAAAGAGATCATAGGGCTCATATTTACATTGCTTCCACCTTGCGACAGTATTTGCATGAGAAAAATAAAGGAGAAAACATATTTACCAACTTTTATTCTAGTTGACACTAGCTTCCATTGCCAACCTTACTCCGTAAGACCAGCTACGTTCTTCTTAACTTTCTTGGGATGCAATAAACTCCTCTACACTGAAAAAAGTTGTACCTATCATGGGAATATGAATACTGGCTTCAATAACTGAAATTAAATATACTCTACGAAATTATTTGTCTCAAATACGTGTATAAATAACATATCCAGGTAATCAGTTCTCGTTGTCCTGACCAACTTGAACTTTAATCGTTTTACTATAACCAAAATGACAAAAGTAAAATAGATCAACAATTGAGGGACAAAAATTTGGCTTGAAACTAAATATCTTAATTGTACAATATACTGCTAGCGCTTGCTTGTTTTTGGTTAAATATTGAGTACATTAAGTTTCAGCTAAAAGATTTAATAATTAAGCATTTTCCTTTGCCCTTATCGTATTAAGTGAAATTAAAATAATAATAATTTAATCATTAAACATTAACATATATATATTGAGAATGGTTAATCAATGATCCTAATGGGATGAGATAATTTTGTAAGACAAGCAGTTTTGATTCTCAAACTAGTATACAAATTTTCGTAATTGTTCTGTGATGCATATGTTTTGTATAACAATATTATATCAATTTACATATTCCACAAGAAGAAATGACGCAAGAATTCAATTAATTCTTCGACACTCTCAAGCCTGCCGCTCGTGAGTTACAAATTTGCGTTGAGATAGATTACATTACCTTTTTTTCAGAATTTAAGACTTGATGCCTCGCGTTCTAATGTATATATCACGGATATTACATAACAGGATAACGACATAAAATCTTCGCTTTGAGAATAAGTTTTAATATTGATTCGATGGATGACTTAACATGTATTAAATACATCAAAAAAATATAATTCCTAGATAATGCTAAGTCCGTCTCACAATTTTGAACCCGAATAGCACAAGTACCTCAGCTTTTAGCTGTGTCTACTGCCCTCGGACAAACCAATGCAAACAGTCAACCAATAATATCAATGCTGTTCAACACGACGTACGTACGTACGTAGATATTACTGGGGTTGCCACGATTTGGAATTCATTGGGACATTTTTAATATATTTATATTTTTAATCTCCCTGTTTCGCCAACTAAAAGAACAATAATGTTCAGTTATATCATTCAAATAACGTTGAGTTTAAACATCATCATTATCTTGTCATAATCACAAGTGTAATAAAATGTTTACTGTAGCTACATAGTCACTCTGCGAACAAATTCACTATTTAATCACATGTAAAAGTATCTCTCGATCATCTCACAGTTATATTAGAAGGTATTAAAACCATTTGTTTTATACAGCGACTAATAGTAAAATGCCATAATTATTTTATTTCGTAATGTAAAGACGGACATATTATTTTACAAAACCATGCATTCTGGTCACAACATGCTCCGTAATTCCACGCACCGCCAATGACACTTCTTCGTTTTTAATCGTAGATCGTAATGATCCGGTAAATGTTCGAATAATGGTTTAATTGAAAGCTAATTTGGCTTATCTTTGTCATTCAGCTAGTGACGTATGAATAACATATACAACAGAATTCTGGATCCAAAGTATAAATTTTATGATACCGCGATTTTCAAATAAACCATATAAATTTATTAAAAGCGCGTTGTAAAAAATTTCAAGTTTAATTTGTATACTTATAAAACCAATGACCCAAGTTAATGCAATATATAAATTTTAATCACAAACTAAATCCCCCGAAGAAATATGACGGTAACAAGTGTGTTCCCTTGACACGAGATCGTTTATGCGAGAGAGCTTACTACATTGCCCTTCTTACTACTTCAAGAAATATTTGCCTTTTTTAATAAAATTGCTTTAACGTATTTCGTTGCGTTAATCCACGTTAAGTTTCTATTTTATTAAATAGTAAAACGCACATTCCGGCTTTCAAGGTCAGAGGAAATCAAAAACCTGAGAATGTATTTTTTTTCCAATATAAGCGCAATTTAAATAGCTTCTAAAGTTATTTGCAGTAAATTCTTTTTTTTTGGTGTGAAAGCTTGATAGTATGCCTAAGATACATATATTCCCGTGCCCTCGCACATTTGATTGAATGTTTAATTAGCATTTATTACACTTATATAAAGAAATTTATGGAAGAATATTTTTTAACAATAGTAGGATGATTTATATAATTTATCTTATTATCCTTTTCTATATTGTTTAACTGTGAGCTCCGAAAACAAAAGAACGTCCAATTTATTTTAAACAGTGTCTAAGAATGATGACATCATCACCCAAATAATTCAATAATTTGAAGCGAGAGAATAAATTCGAAATTGCTCAAGTTTTGCGGCCGCAATGTAGCTACAAAGCTCTAATTCTAAAATCTTCCTAATTTTCGAATTCCTGCTTGGAATACACACAGGAAATAATATTTTTTCTCACTGAGATTGATTTGTTCAACGAAATTGATTTTTGTATTTATATTTATTTAAAATTTGAAACTGAATGTTTTTTATAATTAAAATTAAACCTTTATATTTTTTACTTTGTACCGTCCAATTTTTATTAAAGTGTCATAAAAGGAAACCTTTCTTTTCTTTTCATACCATCCTGAAAATGTATACGGATAAGAGAAATTGTTTCCGTTTTTATGTAAAATTTATAATTAATTTTGAGAAATGATCTTAAAAACATTTACTAATAAACTTTCTCACTGCTTCATCTATCGATCCTTTAAAAGTTAGGATAAATTTTCTTATTTGAATGGTTTAATGCGCTCTCCACTAAAACTTTTCTTTTCTCCATTTTCTTAAGAAGAAGTCAAAAAATTGGTCGATGAATGATCAATCCTGCTCTTGATTATTTCCTCCTTGCAATCACCAATATCATTAATTTTTCCTTTGGTCTAGATCCTTCCCTTCGCATGGCGTAAAGCTGTCCGGCCTATTCCATGTTCTAATGTTCTAATCCATCACTTTTGCATTTACCGACCCATCTCTATCCTGCCATTTCTTTCTAAAGTTCTAGAGTCTTGTGTTTTTAAACAATTTTCTCAATTTGTTTTTCGAAATAATTTAATAAGCCCTCTTCAATCGGGCTTCAGACCTGGCCATAGCACAACTACTGCCCTTTTAAAAGTGACTGATGATATTAGAAAGGGCATGGAGGATACTAAAATTACCTTGCTGGTCTTAATAGATTTCTCCAATGCCTTTAATACCATCAGTCACGAAATCCTTCTTGCTATCCTGTCATATTTTATGGTTTCTGATGAAGTTCTGGAATGGTTTTCTTCTTATCTTCAGGGCGCCAGCAGCCTGTAATTGTGGATGAATCCAGCTGGTTGCATAAAAAAAGTGGCGTCCCTCAAGGCGGCATTCTTTCACCACTATTATTCTCTTTTTAAAAAATCTTATTACCAATGACATTCAGAGTGCATCATCTGTATGCTTGATGATCTCATGTACAAGCTCAGCTGATC
>JAGSMT010000658.1:0-38588 GCA_029286875.1 Lamproptera curius | reverse complement strand
CATTTTGCGTAGACCAAAATGCTTTGTTAGCGTAAATTATAATTATGTATTTTCTTAAATTTTAATCCAAATTCCCTTTTTTTAAAAACCCTTTGATTTATTAACCCAAAATTGATATCTCAGAGTTAAAACAATTTATTTTAATCGCGGGAACATGGGCTCAAACATGTTGATTTGTTTCGGTTTCAAAGTTATTTCCGCTATTTTAACGCTCCTATAAGCCCATATAACATTTTAAGTTGACCGTTCAATTTGTTTATTGATGCCAAAATATCCAATTTGTTTTGCCGGTTTGTTTTTGGTCAAGGTTTACCCCAATTTGAAATCCCCTTATATTCGCAATAAATTGATATCGCGGGATTAAAAAAATTGTTTCTCGCGGTTGTCCCAACTCAAACAACTTGATTTGTTTCGGGAATTAATTTCCTCTTTTAAATTCCCGCTCCGTATAAAGCCCCCAATAACTTTTTGCGTTGACAGGTTTAAACTTGGTTATTGGCGGTAAAATTATCTTTTTTGTACTTGCTGATTAGTTTCGATCAAGATTCCATCCTTTTTTGAAAATATGCCCCCGCCAAATTTGACTCTCTGGTTTTCTAATTTGCGTTATGGCGGAACTTCAACTCAAAAATGCCGGTTTGTTTCGATTACGCGTCATTTTGCTTTTAAATTGGGCCCTATAACCATTTCCGTTGTTGTTTTATTGGTTATTGCGGTAAATTATCAACAAATTTGCCGATTTGTTTTGATCCAGTTCCTACCTGTTGTTGAAGGAATATACCCCGTTATTTCGTACGCAAATTGATATTTGGATTTTAATAATTGCGCCTATCGGGTTGCCGTAACCAAACATCTGGTTTGTTTCGTTTACGGAGTTTTTTTCTATTTAAATATAACGCTCCGTATAAGCCCATATAACATTTGGTTGAACATTTCAATACTTAATTTACGGTTATTAAGGACGTGTTATTGGTTTTGATCAAGATTAATACCTTTTTTGAAGCCCCGTTATTTTAAAAATTGATATCTCTAGTTTTAATAATTGCGTTTCGTGGTACCTCTTCAAACTACCCGTTTGTTTTGATTACAGTCATTTTGATTTTTAAATTGCCTCCTTAAGACCAACAACATTTTGCGTTGACCTTCCAATACTTGTGTTATTGGGTAAATTATCAACTTATTTTGCCAATTTGTTTTGATAAGATTCCTTTGTTATTTTAAGATATACCCCTTATATTCGCACATAAATTGGTACTCAGGTTAAAAATAATTGCGTTTCGGTTACACTGTCAACTCAAACATGCCGATTTGTTTCTTTACGGGTCATTTCGCTAAAATAACCTCCGTATTACCCCTTATCATTTCGCGTTGACCGTTTAACGTGATTGCGGTAAATTATCTTTATTTGCCGATTTGTTTTTGATCAAGATTCCTACCTTTATTTAAAAGTTTCCCGTTATATTCCGTCTAAATTGATATCGCAGATTAAATTATTGCGTTATCGTGATACCTGTCAACTCAAACATGCCGATTTGTTTCGATTGCGGGTCATTTCGCTTTTCAATATGGCTCCGTATAACCAATATAACATTTTGGTTGACCGTTCAATCTTTATTATTGCGGTAAATTATCAACTTGTTTGCCGATTGTTTGGATCAAGATTCCCTGTTGTTTAAAGATATCACCGTTATATAAGAACATAAATTGATATCTCGGTTTTAATAATTGCGTTATCGCGGTACATGACAACTCAAACTTGCAGATTTGTTTCGGTTCGGGTCATTTCCGCTATTTAAATATAGCGCTCGTATAAACCCATGAACATTTTGCGTTGACAATTCAATCTTGTGTTATTGCGGTAAATATCAACTTGTTTTGCCATTTGTTTTGGATCGGAATTCATACCTGTTTTTGAAGAAGTATACCGTTATTTAAGCAAAATTGATATCTCAGGTTAAAAATTGTGTTATCCGGAACATTGTCGACTCAAACATGCCAGTTGTTTCGATTACGGATCTTTCTTATTTAAATATGGCTTGCCATTAACATTTTTTGTTGCCGTTCGTACGTTTTTGCGGTAAATTATCAACCCCATTTTGTTTGGATCAATATTCAACCTGTTTTTTAAATATCCCGTTATTTCCATAAATTGATATCTCGGTTAAAATTTTGGTTGCATCCTTCAACCAAACATGCCGTTTGTTTTCGTTTCGGTCATTTTCGCTATTTTATCGCTCCGTATTACCCATATAACATTTTCCTTGACCGTTTAATGCTTGTTTTGGGTAAATTATCAATTTTTTGCCGATTTGGTCAAATTCCTACCTTTTTTAAAATTATCCGTTATATTTCCCTTAAATTATTCGGTATTAAAATTAGGTTATCGTGATACACTTAACCAAACATCCGTTTGTTTTCGTTGGGGTCATTTCCCTATTTCAATATGCGCTCCATGCCAATATAACATTTTGCGTTGACCGTTAAGTTTTGGCTAAATTATCAACTTTTGCCGTTTGTTTGGATCAAATTTACCTGTTATTTAAAGATATCCGTTATTAAGAACATAAATTGATATCTCTGGTTTTAATTTGCGTTATCGCGGTACTGACAACTCAAACTTGCAGATTTTTTTCGTTCGGGCATTTCCGCTATTTAAATACCTCCTTAAACCCGAAACATTTTCGTTGCAATTCAATGCTTTGTTTTGGGAAAAATTCAACTTTTGCCGATTTGTTTGGATCAAGATTCCCTGTTTTTGAAGATATCACCGTTATTTGCCTAAATTGATATCTCAGGATTAAAATAATTTTGTTATCGCGGAACGTTCGACTCAAACGCCCGAGTTGTTTGATTCGGATCTTTCTGCTATTTAAATTGCGCCCGTTAAGCCCGTAACATTTTCGTTGACCGTTCAATCGTGTTTTGCGGTAAAATTTCAACTTATTTCCGATTTGTTTGGATCAATATTCATACCTGTTTTTTAAGATATACCCCGTTATATAAGCACATAAATTGATATCTCTGGATTTTAATAATGGCGTTATTGCGGTTCACTGTCAACTCAAACATGCTGAGTTGTTTCGATTATATAATTTCTGCTATTTAAATATAGCGCGACGTATAAACCCATACCATTTTGCGTAGACCAAAAATGCTTGTTATTGCAGTAATTATAATATGTTTGCTTATTTGTATTGATCCAAGATTCTACCTGTTATTTGAAGACATATCCCGTTATATTCGCCTAAATTGATATCTCAGGATTAAAACAATTGTGTTATCGCGGAGACACTGTCGACTCAAACATGTTGATTTGTTTCGATTTCGAGTCATTTCCTTTTAAATATAGCGCTCCGTATAAGCCATATAACATTTAAGTTGACCGTTCAATACTTGTGTTATTGATGTAAAATATCAATTTGTATTTTGCCGATTGTTTTGATCCAAGGTTCATACCTGTTATTTGAAGAATATACCCCGTTATATTCGCACATAAATTGATATCGCAGGATTAAAAAAAATTGTGTTCGCGGAACACTATAACTCAAACATGCCGATTTGTTTCGATTACAGTCATTCCTGCTATTTAAATATAACGCTCCGTATAAGCCCTATAACATTTTGCGTTGACAGTTCAATACTTGTGTTATTGCCGTAAATTATCTTTTTTACTTGCCTGATTAGTTTCGATCAGATTCTACCTGTTATTTGAAGATATCCGTTATATTCGCATAAATTGACATCTCTGGATTTTACTAATTGCGTTATGGCGGTACACTGTCACTCAAAAATGCCGATTTGTTTCGATTACGCGTCATTTCTGCTATTTAAATATGCGCTCCGTATACCATATAACATTTGCGTTGACCGTTTAATACTTGTGTTATTGCGGTAAATTATCAACTTTTTTGCCGATTTGTTTGGGTCATGATTCCCTGTTATTTGAAGGAATATACCCCGTTATATTCATTACATAAAATTGAATCTCTGGTTTTTAATTGCGCTATCGCGGTGCCTTCAACTCAAACATGCTGGTTTGTTTCGTTTTACGGGTTATTTTGCTATTTAAATATAACGCTCCATAAGCCCTTTATAACATTTGCGTTTGACATTTCAATCTTGTGTTTGCGGTATATTATCCCTTTACGTCTTATTAGTTTGGTCAAAGATTAATTACCTGTTTTGGGAATATCCCCCGTTATATTCTTTAAAAATTGATATCTCCTGGTTTTAATAATTTGCGTTATCGTGGTACCTCTTAACTCAAACATGCCGATTTGTTTTGATTACGGGAGTCATTTCTGATTTTTAAAATAAGCGCTCCTTAAGACCCTTCAACATTTTGCGTTGAACCGTTCAATACTTGTGTTATTGCGGTAAATTATCAACTTGTTTTGCCGGTTTTTTGATTTAAATTCATACCTGTTATTTTTAAGATATCCCCGTTATATTCGCAATAAATTGATATCTCAAGGTTAAAAAAATTCGTTATCCCGGCCTGTCAACTCCAAACATGCCGTTTGTTTCCGTTTTACGGGTCCATTTCCTTTTTAAAATATAACGCTCCGTTTACTCCAATAACATTCGCGTTGACCGTTTAATCTTGTGTTTTGCGGTAAATTATCAATTTATTTGCCGATTTGTTTTTGATCCAAAGATTCCTACCTATTATTTAAAAGTTATACCCGTTATTTCCCGTCCTAAATTAATTTCGCGGTATTAAAATTATTGCGTTATCTTGTTCCTGTCAACTCAAACATGCCGATTTGTTTTTCGATTCAGGTCATTTCCGCTATTTCAATATGGCGCTCCAAATAAAAATTAACATTTTGCGTTGACCGTTCAATGCCCTTGTTATTGCGGTAAATTATCAACTTTTTTGGATTTGTTTGGATCCAATTCCTTCCTGTTTTTAAAGATATACACCGTTATAAAACCAAATTGATATCTCTGGTTTTAATAATTGCGTTATCGCGTACCTGACAACTCAAACTTGCAGATTTGTTTCGATTACGGGTCATTTCCGCTATTTAATATGGCGCCGTTAAGCCCATGAAACATTTTGGGTTGACAATTCAATGCTTGGATTGGCGTAAAATATAACTGTTTGCCGTTGTTTGGATCAGATTCATACCTGTTATTTGAAGATATACACCGTTATTTAAGCACATAAATGATATCTCAGGATTAAAATAATTGTGTTATCGCGGACATTGTCACTCAAACATGCCGAGTTGTTTCGATTACGGATCATTTCTGCTGTTAAATATAGCACCGTATAGCCATGTAACATTTTCGTTGACCGTTCAATGCTTGTGTTATTGCGGTAATTATCCTTGATTTGCGATTTGTTTGGATCAATATTCAACCTGTTATTTGATATCCCCTTATTGGACATAATTGATATCCTGGTTTTAATATGGCGTTATTGCGGTTCCTGTAACTCAAACACTGAGTTGTTTCGTTACTATAATTTCTGCTATTTAATAAGCGCGACTATAAGCCGATGTAACATTTTGCGTTGACCGTTCAATGCTTGTTATTGGGAAAATTTCAACTTGTTTTGCCGATTTGTTTTGATCAAGATTCAACCATTTTTTTAGGTATACCCGTTATATTCGCACATTTGATATTCTGGTTTTAATTGCGTTATCGCGTATACTACCAACTCAATTATGCCGATTTGTTTCGATTACGAGTCATTTCTGCTTTTAAAAAAGCGCTTCATGCCTAATCGTTTTGCGTTGACCGTTCAGTACTTGTGTTTTGCGTAATTATCAGCAAATCTCCGATTTGTTTTATCAATTCACCCGTTATTTAAGATATCTCGTTATATTTGCACATAAATTGTATCTGATTTTACTAATTGCGTTTGGGGTACCTGTCAACTCAAAATGCCGATTTGTTTCGATTCGCGTCATTTCTGTATTTAAATAACCTGTATAAGCCCATATAACATTTTGCGTTGACCGTTTCAAAACTAATGTCGGTAAATTATCAACTTGTATTGCGATTTGTTTGATCAAGATTCATACCTGTTTATTGAAACATACCCAATTATCTTCGCACAAAATTGATACTCAGGTTTTAATAATTGCGTTATCGCGGTACCTGTCCTTACACATGCCGATTTGTTCGATCAAGATTCATCCTGTTTGTTGAAGACATACCGATTATCTTCGCCAAATTGATTCTGATTTTAATTGCGTTATCGCGGTACTGTCAGCTCAAACATTGCCGATTAATTTCGATTACGAGTCATTTCTGCTTTAAATATAGCGCTCAGTATAAGCAATATAACATTTTGCGTTGACCGTTCCAATACTTGTGTTATTGCGTAAATTATCCAACTTGTTTTGCCGATTTGTTTAAATCAAGATTCGTACCTGTTATTTGAAGATACCTCCGTTATATTGCACATAAATTGATATCTCTGGATTTTAATAATTGCGTTTTCTGGAACACTCTCAACTCAAACATGCCGATTTGTTTTCGATTACGAGTCATTTCTGCTATTTAAATATAGCGCTCCGTTAAGCCATATAACATTTGCGTTGACCGTTGAATACTTATGATTGTGGTAAATTATCAGCTTGTATTTCGATTTGTTTTGATCAAGATTCATACTGTTATTTAAAATATACCCTTATATTCCAATAAATTGATATTCTGATTTTTAAGTAATTCCGTTAGCGTCCTATCACTCAAACATCGATTTGTTTCGATTACGAGTCATTTCTGCTATTTAAATATAGCGCTCCGTATAAGGCCATAAACATTTGCTGACCGTTTAATACGTATTTGCGATAAATTATCAACTTGTATTTGCGATTTGTTTTGAATCAAGATTCATACCTTTATTTAAGATATCCCTTATATTCACATAAATTGATATCTCTGGTTTTCGTAATTCCGTTATGGCGGTACACTATCAACTCAAACATGGCGTTGTTTCGATTACGAGTCATTTCCTATTTAAATTATGCGCTCCGTATAAGCCCTATAACATTTTGGTTGCCCGTTCAATGCTTGTGTTATTGGGTAAATAATCAACTTATTTGCCGATTTGTTTTGATTAAATTCATACCTGTTATTTGAAGATACCCTTATATTCGCATAAATTGGTATCTCTGGATTTTAATAATTGCTTTCCGGAACACTATCAACTCAAACATGCCGATTTGTTTCGATTTACAGTCATTTCTGCTATTAAAATTTAGCGCTCCGTATAAGCCCTATAACATTTTGCGTTGACCTTCAATGCTTGTTATTACGTAAATTATATGTATTTGCATTTGTTTTGATCAAGATTCATACCTGTTATTTGAAGACATACCCGTTATATTTGCCTAATGATTTCTCAGATTTTAATAGTCGCGTCATCGGAACACTGTCAACCTCCAAACATGCCGTTTGTTTAGATTAGTAGTCATTTTCGCGATTTAAATATAACGCTCCGTATAAACTATCTTTGCGTTGATCGTTGAATACTTATGTTATTGCGGTAAATTATCAGCTTATTTGCCGGATTTGTTTGATCAAGATTCATCCTGTTATTTAAAGATATACCCGTTATATTCGACATAAATTGATATCTCTGGATTTTAGTAATTGCGTTATGGCGGTACACTATCAACTCAAACAGACGATTTGTTTCGATTATGAGTCATTTCTGCTATTTAAATATGGCGCTCCTATAAGCATATAACATTTTGGGTTGCCCGTTCAATGCTTGTGTTATTGCGTAAATAATCAACTTGTTTTGCCGGTTTGTTTTGATCAAGATTCATACTTGTTATTTGAAGATACCCCGTTATATTCGCAATAAATTGGTATCTCTGGATTTTAATAATTGCTAATCGCGGAACACATCAACTCAAACATCTATTTGTTTTGATTATGGTCTATCTGTATTTAAATAAGCCCGTATTAGCCTATAACATTTTCGTTGACCGTTTAATGCTTGTGTTATTGCGGTAAATTATTAACTTGTTTTGCCGATTTATTTTGATCAAGATTCATACCTGTTATTTGAAGGTATACCGGTTATATTTGCACTAAACTGATATCTCTGGATACAATAGCACATTAACGCAATCCCAGGATTTTAATGAATGCATTATCGCGGTAATTGTCTACTTAGACTTGCAATTTTATTTAATTAAGATTCGTTTCTTGGGTTTCAATGGAAATCTTAATAGAAATTACTATTGCTTGACCGTTAAATACTTGTCGAACTGCGGATATTATAAACTTCAACATGCCATTTGTTTTGATCCTGATTCTTTCTATCGTTATAATATCCCCGATACAATAACATTAATGCAATTCCAGGTTTAATGATTGCATTATCGCGTATATTGTCTACTTATCCATTTTTAATTAAGATTCGTTTCTAGTGTTTCAATAAAACATTATATAAGCCCAAATAATTATATGTCTTGACCGTTCAATACTTGCAGAAC
This sequence comes from Lamproptera curius, assembly GCA_029286875.1. Classification (NCBI taxonomy): domain Eukaryota; kingdom Metazoa; phylum Arthropoda; class Insecta; order Lepidoptera; family Papilionidae; genus Lamproptera; species Lamproptera curius. The sequence goes on along the minus strand of JAGSMT010000658.1, from coordinate 30,123 downwards.
TGCGGTATATTATTAACTTTATATCTATTGTTGTCATTGATTCATTTCAGCAAATATATTTCCGGATATAATAACACATTAATCACATTCAGGCCTTTAATGATTTCATTATCCACATTACCTCAGACGTACCTCTTTTAATTAAAATTCGTTTCAGTGTTTAAATGAAGGCAAAGCCCATATAATATAACTAAGCTGACCGTTAACTAATTGAAACTGCGGTTTATTATTAACTAAACATGCCTATTTGTTTTGATCCTGATTCTTTGTTTGTTAAAATAAATCCCCGATAAAATAGCAATTAATGAACAGCCAAGTTTTTGTTGCATTATCGCGGTATTTGTCTTGCCGGCACAATCTTATTAATTAAGATTTGTTTCTATGTTTCAATGAAAACTTATAATATTTAACTATTTAGCCTGACCGTTAAATACTTGTGAAATGCGTTATATTATTAATATACTAGCCGATTTATTTGATCAGATTCATTTCTGTTGTTAATAAATCTCCGAAATAATAACATAAATAGACATCCCAAGGTTTAAATGCTCAATATTGCGGTATTATATATGAACAACTCTTTTTTAAATAAGTTCTTTCTAATGTTTCAATAAAACACTTTATAAGTCCATATTACTATATGCTTGACCTAAAAATACTTGAGAACTGCGGTTTATTATTAATTTACTAGCCGATTTGTTTTGGTCAGATTTATTTCTGTTGTTAAAATATATCTCCTGATACAATAGCCATTAATTCTATACAGGATTTTAATGATTGCATTATCGCGGTATTTGTCTCTGGGCAATGAATACTTTTGATTGGATTCGTTTCTAGTTTTTCAATAAAATAGCCTTATAAAGCCCTATAACCTTTGGCTTGACCGTTCAATACTTTAGAACTGCGTATATTATTAACTTAACCTATTTGTTTTGATCATGATTCATTTCTATTGTTAAATATATCCCCGATACTATAGCCATAAATGGACATCTCAGGATATTTCTTTATTTGTGTTTGTCTACTTGTACGTACACTTCTTTCAATTGCGATTCTGTTTTGGTGTTTCAATGAAACGCTCGATATAACCCATATAACGATATGAACCGACGTTAAATACTTGTGAACTGCGGTTTATTAAATATGTACTAGCCGATTTGTTTTGATCAAAAGTTACGCCGACATATCAAGTTATATAACTCGGCTTACATCTTGTCTCATCTCGGACTTTCTCTCTGGAAGCGAACTGTTATACGGCTTTCTGGAGTTCGTTTTAAAAAAAAACTGTTTAGCTCGAAATTAATATTTAGAATTAGAATTAAATTATACAATAGTATATAATTAGTGATTTAGTACAAAGTTTAGTTTTTATGAACAGTACCTCACATGAGGGCGGAATTGAACTGAGACTTTATTATTAATTTTACTAGCTATCTGCGTTAGATGCTGAATAATTAAATACGTGTCATAGCCATTATTGTCCATACAAAGGGAAGATATAACCCCCCTTTAAGAAACTTATTTAAATAATAGTTTCAACATGGTTTAACCTATACGTAAACGAGGTTGTCCATTTCCATTTCCGATTAAATTTCCCTTTATTAATAGTTAATTTATTAATACTGCATAATCTTTGAAGTGCTCATTCTTTTTAACATGAATTAAATCTTACACATAAAATACAAGCTATACACCAAAATGAAACTAATATGATTATTTCAATCATTTAGATATCTTACAAGATATAAATCCTTAATAATTTTATCTGCAGCTATAAACCCCTTGAGGAAAATATTGGCAAAAGACTTGATACCTGCAGTCTCAGATTTCTAATGCGGGTCTTCCAAGGACACAGTGGCCAAAGTTGCAGAAGAGCTCCGTAGCTTTAGGGAGCTGATTTTGGCATCCTTAAATTACTCCGAGAACAAATTAGGAATGCTCAAACAGGTGAACAACCTGGACACACACAGCCATAAGAGGCTCTAATTGTTTCTGGGGTTGCTGAAAAAGAAGGAAGATTGTTCTAAAATGATTCTAGGTATATGTCATAAAAATTTGGGACTTAATAACTATCTTTATCTGACATAAAGTATGCCATCGACTAGGGTCCCGCAAACAACAACAAAGGCCCATATTAATTGGTTTACTAATGTGGCTGCAAAATGATGTCTGGAGGGCCAGGACTAAGCTTAAGGGCTCAGCAATATCTGTGAAGAGTTCCTGACGCGGGTAAGACAAACGTGTTTATTAAAGCCGCCTTCATTTTGGATGCGTTCGGTGTGGACACACCATGGAATCAACATGTGAAAACTTCCGAGGGCATCCACAAAATCACCACCACTGACGACTCCTATCCTTACCGCCAGAGTGACCAAGCCTCAACAGTTGCCCTCTAAAACATAAAATGGCGCAGTTATAGTTCTTAATGCCATGTTTATATTATTATATTAGTCTTTTAGTACCATTTAAATGTATATTAGTTCAAATAATAATGGCTCGTTTTTGATTAGTTTCACTTTCTTGCCACAACTTTGGTTTATATTACATTTTGATTAGTTATTTGTTATACCGGTGGTAGGTCCCTGTTTACGGAGACCAATCAGGTGGAATACACCGCGGTGCCTATTTCTGCCTGCAGCAGTGTGTGAAACACTACTGTGTTCCGTTTTAAAGGGCGCCATAGCCAGCGTATTACTGGGTAAACGAGACTTAACATTCTATGTCTCACTAGGAGCGCGTTGGCGATACCACTAGTGTACCAATGTCTATGGTGTCGGTGATCACTTCCATCAGGTGGACTGCTCGTCTGCCTGCGTATGCCATAAAAAAAAAAAAAAAATACGTTTATGATTTTGTTGTTTGGTTATAACCTATTTATTCTTATTTATATCTGTATTTCTTATTTCGTATGTTCATAAGCTTAAATTTATTTTCACTTTTAATAACCATATTGCCCTCTAGTCTAAGTAAGTAAACTTTTGTTTATAAATTAACAATCACCAGTTTAACAATAAATAACGTCATACTCAATTTGACGTCTGATGCTTCTATCTATTGTTGATTTGATTTGAGTGCGTTCGTTTTACTTTTTATTATCATTTTCTTTTTATGTCACATATTTTTACTTGTTTTAAAATTGTGGTGTTATATAATGTTATGCAATTAAGTCTTAGTTAAGTCTTTATTTCTTTTGTATTTTTTTCTTTTTTATAAATTGTGAGGCTGGTGGGTGGTGCAGAAATGATCATTGCTCCCAATTGTTTAGCATTATATTTAAATAGTATTATTATTTTATTATATATCTATTTTTTATATTTATTTATTATTTATATTTTATATTTATTATTATGATTGATACTGAAGATCACGATTCATATTATTCAGCAAATGAATCTTTGACCTCTGGTAGTAGCGATAGTTTTAATTCGATAGGTGAGTCATTAGGAGTTTTAGATAGGACATTTCCCAAAACCCATAATAGCTTAGTAAACATTTGTCACCTAAACGCTGAAGTATTCCCAGTCATTTGTGATTTAAGCGAAGGGTTCTCCGACTCTAATATACATGTCTTGATTTCAGAGGTTGGTTAAAACCGCATCTTCCTTCTACTTTGTTTTCTCTTCCTGGTTATGTTCTCATTCGTAATGACCGTTTAGATAAAGGCGGAGAGGCGTGCTATTTATCTTAGGTCAGATCTCCCATAAAAATCTTAGCCTCTTCACCCAAAACTATTCAGCAACTGCTGAGATTTCTCTTTAAGTAACTTGAGAATTGCCAAATTAGTGGTTGCTGTTGTGTCTGTCCCCCAAATCGAATATTTCACGACTTTGAACTGGTATTAGAATCTTTGGGTTCAGGTATGCAAACTATGTTATCATGGCGACTTCAACACGAACCTTCTCGCTCAAATTCTCCACGTACCCATAAACTCCTCCCTTAGTTGAGTCAAGTGCTTTCCATATTTTACCTCTCAAGGCTACTCACCTAACCTCTCTGGGGATGACACTTGGCTTGACAATCTATCATCAGATCCATCCTTAGTTTCCTTTCATGGTCAACATCCTACACCTGGCTTTTCCCACCATGACCTAATTTTGTTTCTTCATCTAAACCTCCTAAACAAACCAAAGGTTCTGCATGCAGTCTACTCAAAATTGAATGTGGAAAAAGTTACGTGAGGATGCTGGGAGAAGTGGTTGGAGCGCTGTAACTAAGGGACATACGATTGACGATAAGACTCAAATTTTAACGCTTATATCCCAGCCTTACGGCATCACGCTCCTATAAAGAGGTTAGAGTAAGTCGACCACCAGCGCCTTGGCTGACTGAAGGCATTCGCATGGCCCGAGGCGTCGCGATCGTTTCTTTCGCAAATTAAAATTGCGCTGATGAAATGGTCCGTTACAATTGCGTAATCGGTGTAATCAGATGATATACACTCGTCATCAGCCTTTGATGTCACTGCTGGACAGGCCTCCCCTAATCACCCCTATCCATTGGGGTTTTGGACCATATCCACCACGCTGGTCAATGCGGGTTGGTGGGTGGACCGACTTTTACATGCCCATCCGACGCATGGATCATCTTGCTTTTCAGACAAGTTGGGTGATCGGCCCAAATTGCCCTAACCAACAGAAACAACAATGAAATTGTTGGTCCCGCAGGATTCGAACCCGACCTCCGGTTTCGGCCACGCCCATACACTGGGCTACAGGCGGCTATGCGCTATAATCAGATGATACGCAACGCTAAACGCCGATACTTTCTGATGTATTACTAAATCAACTCCTGCCGATATCTGGAGTTCAGGAACTCCTAGGCATCGGTAAGTCACAGTGACAAACCTTCCTAGTTCAATAACTTTAGATGAGTTAAACTTTCATTTTACTTCCACTACTTTTACGGATCATCCATCCATTAGTGACGATTACTTCCACACTCAATGGTTTGTACGCGACCTTCTATAGAATCTTTTAAATTTTCTCACCGTTACTTCTGAGGAGATCAAAATGCCATCCATTCTATTAAATCCAATGCTGTTGGTTGTGACAAAATTAGCCGACACATGATCATTCCTATCCTTGATTTCCTTCTCCAGTACACCATATTAACTTCTCTCTACTTTCTGGGACTTTCCCATCCTTATGGCGCAATGCTATCATCCGAGCCGCTTCTAAGTGCTCAATCCTTCACTTCTCACGCATTATCGACCTATCTCTATTTGCCCTTCCTTTCTAGTTGCTCGAGTTTTGTGTTCATAAACAACTTTCTCACTTCATATTCAGTAACAAGCTCATAATGTATTTTGAAATCGGGTTTAAACCTGGTCTGCACCACCACAGCCCTACTCAAAGTGACTGGCGATATAAAGTCGGGTATGGAATCACCATGATTACAGTTTGGTTCTCCGATTTCACTAACCTTATGCCGTCAGTCATGACATCCTTCTTCAATCCTTTCTCATTTATGGTCTCTGAAGAGTGCTTGAATGGTTCACTTCATATCTTCGAGTCGCCAACAATCGGTTAATGTGGATGAATCATCATCACGTTGGTTAAACATCAATCTGGCGTTCCTCAAGGCGGCATTATTTCCCCTCCTGTTTCTATATTTAATTTTATCATTCATGATCTTCAATGTCGTATCATCTCTATGCCGATGACTTACAATTGTACCTCAACAATCATTTTGATAAACCAACGATCCTAATAAATAACGACTTAGCGCTATCAAAATATGGTGTGTAGTTTGGATTAACCGTTAACCCTTAAAGTGTCAAGCTATCTTATTAGGTAGTACGCACTTTGAAAGGTTGATATGGCATCACTTCCTCAAATTACTTTGATAGCAGCCTATTCACTCAACACCGAGGTTAAAAATCTTGGTTTATATTTTGACACAACCTAGTTGGAATGCTCAAGTTACAAGCGTTGTAAGGAAAGTGACGAGCGTTCTGCGATGCCTTTATCGTTTAAAAACTTTTGCCTATTCAGACAAAGTCATGCTCGTGAAGACTAATTTCCCTCTTGTCGACTACGGTGACATGTGCTACTGACCTGAATGCAGATCACCTCAACAAACTTGACCGACTGCTCAATAACTGCATTCGATTCGTTTCAATTTACGTAAATACGACCACATTTCTCATCCAGTTTCCCAACTTCGGTGGTTACCTGTTCGTCAGCGACGCTCCTTACGAGCCTGACCACTCTTTTCCTTTCTAGAATTCTCCTACTACACCTCGTATATATCTTCTTATTTCTCGTATCTACATGATCAGTAACAAACATCTTCGATCGACACATAATCGTCTACTTCAATGTTCCGTTCACCGTTCACTTCATGCACTTTACATTCTTTATCCAGTCTGTACTTTGGAATGCGCTACCTCTTGAAATCAGGATGGCCAAAGTTATATTTCTATAACTTAATACTGTATCATGTATATACTTATGTGGTAATTTGTATGAATCATTCTATTTATAATTATGTATATATATATATATATATATTTATTTATAGTATTATATATACATATTATATTAATTATATATATTTACGTGTATATATATATGCATATGTATCTATATCATATATATATTATTTTATTTATAGGTATCTTTTATATCTATGTTTAACTTATATTTAACAGTACCTTCTCTTTTTATTTTATCTTGCCTCCCCTTTTCTGCACCACCTTAAGGTTGACTGGGAGAAAATGCCTATGGCATTAGTCACCTATGTACAATTAGTGCTTAAAGTGTATCGTAAATAAATAAAAAATATATTTATATTTTAAGATTATCTAAATTAACATTCTGTATTTTAGAAATTGCTGAATTTGTTTTCTAATTTGGCTTAAATTCAACAACTATCATTAAGAATGTTAAAGTGGATACAACACTAGGCACATTAATCTTAGGTGAAACCTTTCTTACTAACTTAAAAGTTCTTATGATAACTAAAACATTTAAATGGGATATTAAGTACACCTGTACCAGATATAACAAGTTTGGCTACATCATTGTTATTGCATTCAATCGAGAGTTTGGAAGATTTAGACTGGACATATACAAATTTCTCATTATGTAACTTATGCCATATATCTATATCCATGAATTATTTTATATTGACAACTTTGAGGTAAAGTTAATACAGACTTTGTAATAATTTCAATTTCACAGGATGGGTTTCCAGGTATTATATAAACATCAGTTGTTTCACACAGGTACGTTTGGGTAGTTATAATATTTTTACAGGAATCAAACTTTTCAGATACGTAAATGAAATTTATCTTTACTTACAGCTATGTACTCGTCGAAGGTAAGATCATCACAAACGAATTAGAAGAGTCAGTAACATGTGACATTGGAAGAGGTATAGTTTTATACAAATTATATTCTAGAACACTAACTAAAGGTAACTAATTACGAAAACTAACTTATCGTCCTAACCCACCAACTCGCATTGGACCAGCGTGGTGGGATACGATCCAAAACGCCCTAATGGATAGGGATGTATTAGGGGAGGCCTATGTCCAGCACTGGACTATCACAAGCTGATGATGATGATGATGATTATGAACTTATCGTCAATATAATAGCACACAAAATTAGCGACATTTAATAAAATATGAATATTATTAAGTTCTAGGCTTACTGGAAAATCTCTATACTTAGGAACTACCTTAAGATTACCGACAATATCCTTATATAATTGATTAGGGGTCAATATAGATGGATGTGTAAAATCAATGTACATTGGATTTCACAAACAACATGGAATTTAGTATGTCTTCTATTTTAAAGAAGAGCTAAGAGGTTGGAGTGCAAAATGCTAGAAACATTATTAATTTTGTTATTTGGGATACAATATTAATTTTATTAGACATTTGGTGAATAGCATTGTTTAGTTTAGCCTCATTAATATTTATTTCATGTAAGGATTGATTAATATTAGATATAGCTAATTGAGATACAATTATATTTTTTCGTACAGAGTTAGCCATAATTTCCTCATTGTTAAATAGATTCTGAATGGCTTTATTATATTAACTGCATCATCTTCGTCGATGGTGCCAAATATATGTTTAAAACAATACCTACACCGGCAAACCATGCTGATCGTTTTAGATACACTATTAGATACTATGGTGAAATAGAATCAAAATCGCCTGAAATGTCTTTGTATAAAGAATCTAGTGTTGTAACATGTTTTGACACATAGAATAATCTATTTCTCTATTTTCACGGCATTGAAATCGGATAGTGTTAAAGACGTCATTGATGTTCTGAATATAGGTTTTATATGGAGACACATCTATCGGAATAAAGACGTGGAATTGGTCATCAATCATCTTTAAAGGTGCCAACAGAGTCGAATAGTATACCAGGGCTTTTGGTGATGTACTCACAATTGTAACGCCGTCTTAACAAGCTGTCATCAGTTGTTAGACGGCGATTATGAACAGATGATTCTGTAAATCATAATTACTAGTCTAATTTGATTTGTGTATATAAAAAAGATTTTGTATATAAAACATTGTATATAGGAATTAGTAAGTTAGTAGCTAGAATATAAAATATAATAATTTTATTATTTGTTTTCATAACATGTAAATATTTTAATCATATAGATTTGCAGGTTTAACCTAGTCGAAGAGATGGTTAACATGACGTCGATTAATAAGGAGGTCAGGTATTTTTGTATTTACTCTTATAATTTTGTAGGGTCCTTTCCATATGGGAGAGGGCTATATAATTATAAAGCTTGACCGTTAAATACTAGTAGAACTGCGGTATATTATCCACTTGTACATGCCGATTTATTTTGATCCAAGATTCATATCTGTTGTTAAATATATCCCCGATACAATAACACATAAATAAATCTCAGGAATTCCGGATTGCTTTTTGCTGCATATTGTCTACTTATACCTCACACTTGATTTCAAATGCGATTCTATTTTGGTGTTTCAATGAAACGCTCGATATAAGATCCATATAACTAGTAGCTTGACCGTTCAATACTTGTAGAACTGCGGTATATTATTAACTTGAACATCCTATTTGTTTTGATCATGATTCATTTCTATTGTTAAATATCCCCCCGATACAATAGCACATTAATACTCATGCCAGGATTTTAAAGATTGCATAACCGTGGGAAATTGTCTGTAGACGTTCACCTTTTTAATTAAGATTCGTTTCTGAGTGTTTCAAAAAACGGCTTATATAAGACCATATAACTATAGCTTGACCGTTTAATACTAGTAGAAATGCAGTATATTATCAACTTTTACACATGCCGATTTGGTTTGATCAAGATTTATATCTGTTGTTAAAATATATTCCCAGATACAATAGCACATTAATGGACATCTCGGATTTTACGGATTGCTTTATTGCTGTAAATTGTCTACTAGTATATATCACTTCTTTCAAATTCGATTCCATTATTGGTGTTTTAATGAAACGCTCGATATAAGTCCATATAACTATATGGGTTGACCGTTTAATACTTGTAGAACTACGATATATTATTAACTTCAACATGCCTATTTGTTTTGATTATGATTCATTTCTATTGTTAAAATATATCCTTCTGATACAGCACTTAATACATCCAGGATTTAATGTTGCATTATCGGTATATTGTCTTCTTATCCGTGACACTTTTTAATTGAGTTGTTTCTAGTGTTTCAATAAACGGCTTATATAAGCCGCATATATGTTGAACTGACGTTTAATACTAGTAGAACTCGGTATATTATCAACTTGTACATGCCGATTTGTTTTGATCAAGATTCATATCTATTGTTAAATATATCCTCGATACACGCATCAATACTCCAGGATTTTAATGATTGCATTGTCGCGGTATATTGTCTACTTATCCGTGACAATTTTTTAATTAGATTTGTTTCTAGTGTTTCAATAAAACGCTTATATAAGCCATATAATAATATGACTGACCGTTAAATACTAGTAGAACTGCGGTATATTATCAACTTGTACATACTCGATTTGTTTTGATCAAATTCATATCTGTTGTGAAAATATATCCCCGATACAATAGCACATTAATGGACATCTCAGATTTTACGGATTACTTTATTGCTGTATATTGTCTCTTGTATATGACATTCTTTAAATGCGATTCCATTTTGTTGTTTAATGAAACGCTCGATATAAGTCCATATAACTGTATGGCTTGACTGTTTAATACTTGTAAATGCGGTATATTATTTACTTTAACATGCCTATTTGTTTTGATCATGATTCATTACTATTGTTAAAATATATCCCCCGATACAATAGCACATTAATGCACGTCCCAGGATTTTAATGATTGTATTATCGCTGTATATTGTCAACTTATCCGTGCACTTTTTTTTAATTAAGATTCGTTTCTAGTGTTTCAATAAAACGGCTTATATAAGCCCATATAACTATATGGCTTGACCGTTAAATACTAGTAGAACTGCGGTATATTATCAACTTGTACATGCCGATTTGTTTTGATCAAGATTCATTTCTATTGTTAAAATATATCCCCCGATACAATAGCACATTAATGGATATCTCAGGATTTAACGGATTGCTTTATTGCTGTATATTGTCTACTTGTACGTGCACACTTTTTTCAAATGCGATTCTATTTTGGTGTTTTAATGAAACGCTCGATATAAGTCCATATAACTGTATGGCTTGACCGTTAAATACTTGTAGAACTGCGGTATATTATTAACTTCAACATGCCTATTTGTTTTGATCATGATTCATTTCTATTGTTAAAATATATCCCCCGATACAATAGCACATTAATGCACATCCCAGGATTTTAATGATTGCATTATCGCGGTATATTGTCTACTTATCCGTGCACACTTTTTTTAATTAAGATTCGTTTCTAGTGTTTCAATAAACGGCTTATATAAGCCCATATAACTATATGGCTTGACCGTTAAATACTTATAGAACTGCGGTATATTATTACCTTCAACATGCATTTGTTTTGATCGGATTCATTTCTATTGTTAAACAATATCCCCTGATACAATAGCACATTAATACTATGCCAGGATTTTAATGATTGCATAACCGCGGTAAATTGTCTCTTAGACGTTCCACTTTTTAATTAAGATTCGTTTCAGTGTTTCAATAAACGGCTTATATAAGTCCATATACTATATGGCTTGACCATTTTAATACTATGTAGAACTGCGGTATATTATCAACTTTTACATGCTGATTTGTTTGATCAAGATTCATTCTTTGTTAAAATATATCCTCAGATACAATAGCACATTAATGGACATCTCAGGTTATAGATTGCTTTTTTGCTGATATTGTCTACTTAGTGCGTGCACTTTTTTCAATGTAGTTTTTTTGGTGATTCAATGAAATGCTCTGATATAATGTTCCATATAACTGTATGGCTTGACCGTTCAATACTGTAGAACTGCGGTATATTATTAATTCAACATGCCTTTAGCTTTGATCATCATTCATTTCTATTGTTAAAATATATCCTCCGATACAATAATACATTAATGACTCCAGGATTTTAATGATTGCATTATGCTGATATATTGTCTTCTTATCCGTGCACACTTTTTAATTGATTTGTTTTAGTGTTTCAATAAACAGCTATATAGTCCATATAACTTTGGTTGACTATTTAATACTTAGCAAATACGGTATTTATTAACTTTTACATGCTTGATTTGTTTTGATCAAGATTCATTCTGTTGTTTAAAATATACCCGATACAATAGCACTTAAATGTCAAGTTTTAATGGATGCATTACGGGTATATTGTCTCTTATCGTGCACATTTTCTTATGGTAGTTTCTGTGTTTCAATAAAACAGCTTATATAAGTCCTATAATTATATGAGCTTGACCGTTAATCTGTTGAACTGCGATATTATTAACTTCAACATGCCTATTTGTTTGATCATGATTCATTTTTGTTAAAATATATCCCCTGTTACAATAGCATTAATACTCATGCCAGGTTTTATGATTGCATAACCATGATAAGTGTCTCAGACGTTCACACTTTTTAATTAAGATTCGTTTCTGGTGTTTCAATAAAACGGCTTATATAAGCCTATATTACTATATGAAGCTGACCATTTAATACTAGTAAGAACTCGATATTATCAACTTTTACAGTCCGATTTGGTTGATCAAGATTCATATCTGTTGTAAATATATTCCCAGATACAATAGCATTAATGGACATCTCAGGGTTATACGGATTGCTTTTTGCTGCATATTGTCTACTTGTAGTGCACACTTTTTCATTGCGATTTATTTGGTGATTCAATGAAATGCTCGATATAATGTTCCATATAACTGTGGCTTGACCGTTCAATACTGTAGAACTGCGGTTATTATTACTTCAACATGCCTTTAGCTTTGATCATCATTCATTTCTATTGTTAAATATATCCTCCGATCAATAATCATTAATGACATCCAGGTTTATGGATTGCATTATCGCGATATATTGTCTTCTTATCCGTGCACACCTTTTTAATTAAGATTGTTTCTGTGTTTCAATAAAACGACATATAAGCCGATATAACTATATAGCTGACCGTTTACTACTAGCAGAACTACGGTATATTATCAACTTTTATGCCGATTTGCTTTGATCAGATTCAATCTGTTGTTTAAAAATATACCCAGATACAATAGCAAAATGGACATCTCAGGATAATACGGATTGCTTTATTGCTGCATATTGTCTACTTGTCGTGTACACTTCTTTCAAATGCGATTCTATTTTGGTGTTTCAATGAGCGCTCGATATAAGTCCATGTAACTGTGTCTTGACCGTTTAATACTAGTAGAACTGCGGTATATTATCAACTTGTACATGCCGATTTGTTCCGATCAAGATTCATTTTATTGTTAAATATGATCCCCCGATACAATAGCACATTAATACCATCCCAGGATTTTAATGATTGCATAACCGCGGTAAATTGTCTCTAGCGTTACACTTTTTAATTAGATTCGTTTCTAGTGTTTCAATAAAACGGCTATATAAGCTCATATAACTATGTAAACCCTGACCATTTAATACTAAATGAACTGCGGTATATTATCCTTTACATGCCGATTTGGTTTGATCAAATTCATTTGTTGGAAAATATTCCCTAACAAACATTAATGGACATCTAGGGTTATTGTTGCTTTTTGCTGTATTGTTACTTTGTACTGCACTTTTTTCAATTGCATTTTTTTGGATTCAATGAAATGCTCGAATAATTTTCCATATTTTTTTGACCGTTCAATCTTGTAGAACTGCATATTATTAACTTAACATTTTTTTTGATCATTTCATTTTCTATTGTTAAAATATATCCTCCGATACAATAATACATTAATGCACATCCCAGGATTTTAATGATTGCATTATCGCGATATTGTCTTCATATCCGTGCACACTTTTTTAATTAAGATTTGTTTCTAGTGTTTCAATAAACGGCTTTATAGCGATATAACTATATGGCTTGACCGTTTACTACAGCAGAACTGCGTATATTATCAACTTTACATGCTGATTTGCTTTGATCAAGATTCATCTGTTGTTTAAAAATATACCCAGATACAATAGCACATTAATGGACATCTCAGGATAATACGGATTGCTTTATTGCTGCATATTGTCTACTTGTACGGTACACTTTTTCAAATGCGATTCTATTTTGGTGTTTCAATGAAGCGCTCGATATAAGTCCATGTAACTGTATGGCTTGACCGTTTAATACTAGTAGAACTGCGGTATATTATCAACTTGTACATGCCGATTTGTTCCGATCAAGATTCATTTTTATTGTTAAAATATATCCCTGATCAATAGCACATTAATGCACATCCCAGGATTTTAATGATTGCATAACCATGGTAAATTGTTCATTAGACGTTCACACTTTTTAATTAAGATTTGTTTCTAGTGTTTCAATAAAACGGCTTATATAAGCCGATATAACTATATACTGACCGTTTACTACTAGCAGAACTGCGGTATATTATCAACTTTTACATGCCGATTTGCTTTGATCAAGATTCATATCTGTTGTTTAAAATATACCCAGATACAATAGATAAATGGACATCTCAGGATAATACGATTGCTTTATTGCTGCATATTGTCTACTTGTACGTGTACTTCTTTCAAATGCGATTCTATTTTGGTGTTTCAATGAAGCGCTCGATAAATCCATGTAACTGTAAGCTTGGACCGTTTAATACTAGTAGAACTTGCGGTATATTATCAACTTGTACATGCCGATTTGTTCCGATCAAGATTCATTTTATTGTTAAAATATATCCCCGATACAATAGCACATTAATGCACTCCCAGGATTTTAATGATTGCTACGACTGTAAATTGTCATTAGACGTTCACATTTTTAATTAAGATTCGTTTCTAGTGTTTCAATAAAACGGCTTATATAAGCCCATATAACTATATGAGCTTGACCATTTAATACTAGTAGAACTGCGGTATATTATCACTTTTACATGCCGATTTGGTTTGATCAAGATTCATATCTGTTGTTAAAATATATTCCAGATACAATAGCACATTAATGGACATCTCAGGGTTATACGGATTGCTTTTTGCTGCATATTGTCTACTTGTATGCAATCTTTTTCAATTGCGATTTTAGTTTGGTGATTCAATGAAATGCTCGATATAATGTTCCATATAACTTGTATGACTTGACCGTTCAATACTTGTAGAACTGCGGTATATTATTAACTTCAACATGCCTATTAGCTTTGATCATCATTCATTTCTATTGTTAAATATATCCTCCGATACAATAATACATTAATGCACATCCCAGGATTTTAATGATTGCATTATCGCGATATATTGTCTTCTTATCCAAAGTCACACTTTTTTAATTAAGATTTGTTTCTAGTGTTTCAATAAAACGAGCTTATATAAGCCGATATAACTATATAATGACCGTTTACTACTAGCAGAACTGCGGTATATTATCAACTTTTACATGCCGATTTGCTTTGATCAAGATTCATATCTGTTGTTTAAAATATACCCAGATACAATAGCACATAAATGGACATCTCAGGATAATACGGATTGCTTTATTGCATATTGTCTACTTGTACGTGTGCACTTCTTTCAAATGCGATTCTATTTTGGTGTTTCAATGAAGCGCTCGATATAAGTCCATGTAACTGTAAGCCTTGACCGTTTAATACTAGTAGAACTGCGGTATATTATTAACTTCAACATGCCTTTTAGCTTTGATCATCATTCATTTCTATTGTTAAAATATATCCTCCGATACAATAACACATTAATGCACATCCCAGGATATTAATGATTGCATTATCGCGGTATATTGTCTACTTATCCAGTGCACTTTTTTCATTAAGATTAGTTTCTAGTGTTTCCAATAAAACGCATATAGCCTATATAATTAAATAACTTTGACCATTAAATACTATTAGAACTGCGGTATATTATCAACTTTACATGCCGATTTGCATTGATCAAGATTCATATCTGTTGAAAATATATCCCCGATACAATAGCACATTAATGGACATCTCCGGATTTTACGGATTACTTTATTGCTGTATATTGTCTACTTGTATATGCACATCTTCTTTCAAATGCGATTCCATTTTGTTGTTTTAATGAAACGCTCGATATAAGTCCATAACTGTATGGCTTGGACCGTTTAATACTAGTAGAACTGCGGTATATTATCAACTTGTACATGCTGATTTGTTTTGATCATTTTCATTTCTATTGTTAAAATATTCCCCTGATACAATAGCACATTAATTCTATATACCAGGATTTTAATGATTGCATTATCGTATATTGTCTATTTATCCGTGCACACTTTTTTAATTAAGATTAGTTTATAGTGTTTCAATAAATGAGTTTAATGCCCATATAATTGTAATGGCTTGACCGTTAAATACTATAGAACTGCGGTATATTATCAACTTTTATATGACATTTCTTTTGATCAAGATTCATATCTGTTGTTAAAATATATTCCCAGATCAATAGTACATTAATGGACATCTCAGGGTTATGGATTGCTTTCTTGCTGCATATTGTCTCTTGCACGTGCACACTTTCAAATTCGATTCTATTTTGGTGTTTAATGAAACGCTCGATGTAAGCCCATATAACTATTGGCTTGACCGTTCAATACTTGTAGAACTGCGGTATATTATAACTTCGAACATGCCTATTAGTTTTGATAATGCAGGAAGCCCTAGAGGGCCTCAGGCCTCAACTTTGAGGATTTACAAAACAAATCGCCGGAAGCGATTAGGAGAAGCCATCCGCATGGCACTTAACGCCAACGATAGCAATTAGACTCGTCGTCCGATTCGACAATTACGTCAGGCAAGCCCAGAAGGGCAAAAAATCGCGCGCCGCAGCTAGGGCCACGTCGGAGGAGTCCCGTAAATCTTCCTCCGAAACCACGCAGACAACGTCCGACTCCGAAATGGAAGTCGAAGTAGGAAACGTAGGCTCGGACACCGGTGAATCCGAGGACGCAGGAGGCTTTCTGCCCATTCAATCGCGCAAGAAGAAGCGCAAAAATAGGTCATCACCAGCCACATCGCCGACACCGGACCCGCCAACCAGCGCCTGAAATCGTCGGCCACGAATTATCAGGCCCCGAGGCCAGTAGGGCCAACCCGCCGCCTCACGGCAACCACAAGCTTGCTTTCACAGCCGGCGCATCACGGCCCTCAACATCTGCTGCCTCTCAGCAACCCGCGCCCGCTGCCTCACAGCAAGTACCGGTCTCACTTAGAGACAAAAGCCACCGCCTATTTACATTAGGTCGAAGGAGAAGTGGGCCGAACTACGGTCTGCTCTATCCAACCGTGTAAGTTCACGGCCAATGATTCCGCCAGTGGGATCAAGATTCAGTTAGAGACGGTAAGGCGCACGCGATGTCACCAAATCATCTGCTCGAGAAGCGTATTACTATTACGCATCTCGCGCTCCTGAAGAGCGCGTCCTTCGAACAGTGGTCAAGGGCTGCCGAAGAACTACCAACGCAAGAAATCTTCGACTATCACAGTCGGAGAATATCCCAATCTATTCCGCTCAAAGGCTGTTCCATCCGCGGACAAAAAAAGGCCTTATAATGTCGTCCTTCTGACGCTCGAACGCTCTGTAGAGGGCAAAAATTTACGATCTTAAACACATTTGCGACATTGGTCGCATCTCTTTCTTAACGCGCCGCATTCAAACGGCCTCCCAGACGCGAGTGTCACAACTGCAATTATTCGGACACGGCCGCAATTGTACGCACGACCCGTTGCGTAAGTGCCTCGGAGACCATGGCACCCAGACTGTCCTCGACCTCGGGACCGCGAAGTGTTAGCAACATACGAACCGCCGGCATGCGTCAACTGCCAAAGTCCTGGCCACTGGCCAACTACCTAGAGTGCCCACAGGCGCCCAAACGGAGACCACCTCCACCGTCCACCATCCCTAGAGCGCCCACCTGTCCATCCCTCACCTCCTCCGCCCCTCCGGCCTGCTCCGGCGGCAAATTCCCAGCGCTCCGCTGCGCCCATGCCAGCGTGGCAACAACCGACCCGCAACCTGCGCCGAGCGCTCCGCGTAGCGCCGCACCGCGCGCGCACCTGCAAGCGCTCCGCGAAGCTCCCAGCAAGCTAGCCATAGCAATGGCAGCCTGGGACTATGCACTGATGTGTTGTTAACACGGTAGACTTCGCAGAAGTCGATAGGCTCACGCCGAGTTAGATGCCACCGTTGGCCTTCACCGCCCGCTTAGCTGTACTCCTGCAAGTACAGAAACCTAATAGAACTTATTCGTGGGAACTACAATGGCTAGTACCCACTGCTTTTGAAAACACTGGCCGGGCCGCTAAAGCACGCGCATTTAATTTAGCCTTTAACGCAAACGGTCTCCGAACAAAACGACCGAAGTCAACGAATTCCTTCGTGAAAACGACGTGGACATTCTACTGGTGCAGGAGACATTCTGAAGCCCGGAAGAGGAGACCGAAGATTGCTAATTTTTATCATAAGAAATGACAGGACCGGCGCTATCACGGCGGCACTTCATTTATTATAAAAAGTCACTGCACTGCGTAGCATCGACACGCCGTCGAATCTAGAGCATCTAGAAACCTCGATCTGCAGGCTAGCCGACGGGTCACGCGCCGATTACAATAGCTTCGGTATATTTACCATGCAGAGACACCTCACGCATAATTCAATCCGATTTCGAGACGCTACTATCCTAGGAGACGCCGTCATCCTCGCCGGCGATTTCAATAGCAAGCTACCCGATGGAACTCGTACACTACAAATCCAGCGGGTCTAGTGCATTAGACGAATTATCAGATAACTCAACTTCCAGTGTGGTTGCGCCGTTGATGCAAACACACTTCCCACACGTAGTGGGACAACGACCGGATGTGCTTGATATTGCAATCGTAGCAAAACGTCAATCTCAGCTCTTAGGAGCATAGAGGTCATCGACGACCTAACATCCGATCACCGTCCCGTGCTCTTAAAGCTAGGACCTTCAAATCATCCAAACACAGTTCTTAGAACTAAAGTCGACTGGCATAAGCTTAAGTCACAGCTAGACTCTAGCTCATCTCATTTGAGACACCATACCTATGCATCCAACACGCTCACGACGTGAATCTCGCCGCTCATGCGTTCACTAGAGTCACGTTCAGTGTCGTCGAGGACTCTCGAGGCAAATCCGTGGAGGAAAACCCCGCTGGGCCTTGCCAAACGACATCAAGGACCTCTTGCGACGCAAGAGAGCCGCGATTCGCGCCCACGATTGGTATCCAACCGAGCGGAACCTGGAGCAGCTACGCGCGCCTGAACATCGGTCCAAGACGCGCATAGCTGCAGATTCAGGAACGATCGGTGGGATCACCGATCTGAGCAACCTCATCCTTCCCATGTAGCCTTCTGGCGATTCCCAAAAGCCTCAAAGGCGGCGGCAGCCATCCACCTATGCCTGCCACTCATCCAACCCGACAAGCCCACAGCGTTTCTCGATGAGGAAAAAGCCGAATGTCGGCCGAAGTCTCGAGACTCAATGCTCGCGCCAGCACACAACCGGTGAGCGCCGCTCATCTCCGCAAGGTAGAGAGCGAGGTTGACCGGTTGACGCATCTACCCACGCGACGTACTCTACACCCGTAACGGAGCGAAGTCGAATCGATAATCAGAAAAGCTTAAACCACGGAAAGCTCCGGGCACCGATGCATATCAAACGCGTCATTAAGATTCTTCCGACTCACCTTATCAACCTCCTGAGTCCTCATCTATAACGCAGCTCTTTCCCAAGAGTATTTTTCCAAACACTTGAATGACGCTGAAGTCATAACTTCCTCAAACCGGGAAAACCTCCCAACCAACCAACCTCCTATCGCCCATTAGCCTGCTTAAAGGCTTCGGAAAATCTACGAAGATTAGTTTTGACCCGCCTACAGGACTTTATGCAGGCTAATGGGCTTCCCAACCCAGTCCAATTCGGCTTTCCGCCAAACATTTCCTGCACCCATCAGGTGCACCGCATCACGGAGCACATTAAATCCTGCATGCTACGGAGACAACACACTGGAGCGCTTCTCGACGTGGCGAAGGCGTTCGATAAAGTAGCTGGACGACGGGCCTATGATACGTTATATAAGCTCGGCGTGCCAGACCGTCTCGTACTCATCATACGAGACTTTCTCTGAAACGAACGTTCCGATACCGCGTCGAGGATCGAAATCTCAACCTCACCTGCTACTAGCCGGAGTTCCACAAGGCTCCGTATTAGGTCCTGTCCTTTCACCCTACACACCCATGATATCCCACATAACCTAGCAAAGTAAGCACCGCCTTTTCGCAGACGATACTTGCATCTTTTCATCCAGTTCATGTCCTTTCATTATCCATCGACGTCTCCAAATCGCAGCCAGATGCTTCGGTGACTGGTTTCGACGTTGGAGAATCGAATTAATCCTTCCAAGAGCGCGGCAGGTCTTGTTTACAAACAGAATGCCGACGATCCCTCCCATGATCCGACTCTAGACTACCCAATTCCATGGGTAGATAAAATCAAATACCTCGGGGTCACCCTCGATAAAACCCTCAGCTTCGGCCCGCACATCAAGCGGGTCAAAACAGAGCGCTTCGTCCCTAGGTCGCTCTGTTTCCCATAATTAATCCCAAGAGCAAGCTATCTCTGCGCAACAAGGTGTTGCTCTACAAAACAGTTATCCGTCCAATCACTGACTTACGCCAGTCCGGTGTTCGCTGCTCATCCTTCAATATCCACAAACTCAAGCCTTGCAAAACAGGTTCATGCGCAGAGCCACGGGTGCGCACTGGTGCGTCGCAACCTTGACCCGCATGTGGACCTGAATGCCTTCAATACACCAATATTTCAAACAAGCATCCATCCGATTTTTCGACTCGGCTTCGCAACATCGAATGAACTGGTACAGTAGCGCCGCCGCTTACGTACCACGCAAAATAACGCGTCCTAAACGCAGGAAACACGCCCGTTATAGGCGACCGCCATATACTCACAGATCCGGACGACGATATAACGATCGTGCAAGCACGTGTTAAATCGCATTATCGCAACACTTTTGCCCTCGCCGTCGAGGGCAAACGCACTACTCATACACCAGATATCGGCACGTACCAGGCCGATTTTCACCCACTAGATAGAGCGGTTTATAGCATTAACATTGTTCCTAAAGCAACTGATCGAGCCGAGGTTCGGCCCACCGGGCGCCCTCGATGCAGTTGCTAGCACGGTTAGAAAGGATCAAAAAGCGACTAACCGAGCGAGGTTCGGCCTCCTGGGCACCCTCGATTAGATCGCTGATTCGGTTTAAAAATAGTGAGCAGCCGAGCGAGGTCTCCTCTGGGGACCCTCGAGCTAGACTCAACAAATTAGAGGGTGAAGCCTGTGCACGCTTAAAGTTGCACAGCCCCTCGACTCCGCCTGGTTGTAATGGTTTACTCCACCAACGGATGCCATCAAATAAACGAAACGATAAACGATTAGTTTTGATCATCATTCATTTCTATTGTTAAATATATCCTCCGATACAATAATACATTAATGCAATCCCAGGATTTTAATGATTGCATTATCGGTATATTGTCTTCTTATCCGATGCACACTTTTTTAATTAAGATTTGTTTCTAGTGTTTCAATAAAACGGATTCATATAAGCTCATATAATTAAATGTCTTGACAATTAATACTAGTGAGAACTGCGGTATATTATCAACTTGTACATGCCGATTTGTTTTGATCAAGATTAACATCTGTTAAATATATCCCTGATACAATAGCACATAAATGGACATCTCAGGATTATACAGATTAACTATTGCTCATATTGTCTGTACGTGCGCATACTTGTTTCAAATGCAGATTCTATTTTGGTGTTTCAATTAAACGCTCGATATAAGTCCTATATAACTATATGGCTTGACCAGTTTAATACTTGTAGAAATGCGGTATATTATTTACTTCAACATGCTTATGTTGTTTTGATCATGATTCATTTCTATTGTTAAAATATATCCTTCGTAACAATAGCACATTAATGCACATCCCAAGTTTTAGTATGATTGCATTATCGCGGTATATTGTCTTCTTATTTTAATTAAGATTTGTTTCTAGTGTTTCAATAAAATGGCTTATATAAGCCCATATAGATTATAAGGCTTGACCGTTAAATACTTGTAGAACTGCGGTATATTATCAACTTCTACATGACGATTTCTTTTGATCAAGATTAATCATCTGTTGTTAAAATATATCCCCGACAACAAAGCACGTAAATAGACATCTCTGGATTTTACGGATTAGCTTATTGCTATATTGTCTCTGTAAATGCACACTTCTTTCAAATTCGATTCCATTTGGTGTTTCGATAAAACGCTCGGTATAAGATCCATATAACTGTATGCTTGACCGTTCAATACTTGTAGAACTGCGATATATTATTAACTTTCCATGCCGATTTGTTTTCCCATCTCGCCTTTTGGCCCCAAAAGAAAACGCGGCACCGCCTCCCCGATGCCACCATTAATCCAACCCAACCGAACCCCAGGTTTTTGGAGGAAAAGGCCAATGCCCAGCCGAAAGCCCAGGCTCAATGCACCCCAGCACTAACCGGGGACGCCGCCATTCCCGGGAGAGGAGGCGACCGATTGATTAAAAACCACCGCGCGTTTGCTTCACCGGTTAAGACGAAGTCGGGCGATAATTAAAAACCCAACCACGGAAAGCCCCGGACCATAATTTCTAACCCGGTCATTAAATCCCAACACATGATTGCCTCCTTGTCCCTTATTCATAAGCAGCCCTTTTCCAATGGTATTTTTTCCAAACCTTGGAAAGAAGTGAGAAAGGATTCCTCAAACCGGGAAACCACCATCCTTACCCCTCACGTCCCATTACCTCCCAAGGTTTTGGGAAAATTTAGAACCTTACCAGCCCTTCTGAGTTTTTGAATTGAGGGGTTGCCAGTTCCAGTCAATTGGCTTTGAGCCAAACACTTGCACCAACTCATCGCACCGGAACATATAAACCCAAATGGCCTAAGGGGTTTTCCTCCTGGAAAGGCGGTTTTCACGTGGGAAAGAATTTTACAAAGCCCGGGGCCCCGACCTCTGTACTATTTACGAGACCCTCCGGAAACGAACTTTGTTACCCGTTGAGGGAAAAAATCAACCCCACCCGGTCCTAGGGGGAACCTAGGGTCCGTATTTCCTTATTTATTTACCCTGATACCAGACATCCCACTCCAAAAACATGACCGCCTTTTCGAGACGATACTTGATTTAGATCCAAAGTCCATCCCCAAAGGGTCCCGGGCCCGACCCTAGGGAATGGTTTGAAATGGAGGGGATTAATCCTTCCAAAAGCGATGTACTATTTACAAAGCGCGTATCACCCCATCCAAAATCCCTTTTGATGCCCAACCCTTGGGAACCCAAACCAAATACCCGGGGTAACACTGACAAAACCTTATCCTTCGGTCTCACCCACCAAAGTAAAAATAGAGCGGAGTCCCGGGCCATTCCCTCATTAATCCAAAAGCGCTATCCCTGCGTAATAAAGGTTGGCCCAAAACCGAATCCGTCCATAGATTTACTCAGGCCCTGTATTTGCCTAGGCCCACAAGAATCATTTCCCAAATTAAAGTCAACAAAAAGATTCAAGGCCACGGGGCGCCATTATATCGCGCAACGAAAACCCCAAGGATCTGGAATTACCGACCAAAACGACTTAAAAAGCCAATCCCTATTTCATCGGCTTCCGCATCGAACGAATTGGAGGCCGCCGATACGACCAAGCAAAACCAAAATCATAAACATTTTAGAGGGCCGCCATTTTGGAACCGATAAAACCCAATCATGAGGCTCGTGCAAAGCACAACCAAATACCCCCTCCGAGAGGGCAACTTCTTAATGGTACCGGAGTGCCGGGCCGGCACCAACAGATAGGTCAAAACCGCACTTAAGTCCGCAATGATCGATAGGTTCCCCCCGCGCCCTCGATACAGGGCTAACGGAAAAATGACAAGATAAGGGCTGATCGACGAGGCTGGCCCTGGGGCCCCTCGATCAAGCACGCTCACGGGTAAAACAAAGGGGGCTTTCCCCTTCAGGGGTCCTGGAGTGGGCCAAAATAAGAGGGTCTGTGCACAAAGTTGCACCCCTGACCCGTTGGGTTGTGGGTTCCCCACCAACGTATTTCTAAAAAAATAAATTTGTTTTGATCAAGAAATCTGTTAAAAATTTCCCCGAACAATAGCCATTAATTATCCCAGGTTTTAATTGCATTATCCGGTATATTTTTTTTATCCGTGACACTTTTTTAATTAAGATTAGTTTTGTGTTTCAATAAAACGGTTATATTGCCTATATGGGTTATTTATTATCAACTTGTATATCCGTTTTGTTTTGATAAGATTATTATATTTTAAAATATATCCCGAAAATGGCCAATTAATGCACATCTAGGATTTAAATATTGATTATCCGGGATATTGTCTACTTAGACGTTTACATTTTTTAATTAAGTTCGTTTTGTTTTCAATAAACGGTTTAATTTCCCATAAATAGGGCCACAAATTGAACTTGGTTAATTTCAACTTTTTCTGAAGTTTGATCAAATTAATATCCGGTTAAAATAACCCTTAAAAGCCATTAATAACCCGGATTTTTGGGTTTCTTTTATTGCGTATTTGTCACTTGTATTGACACTTTTTTCAAATGGATTCCATTTTTTGAATAAACCCCGATAAATCCAATAACTTAGTTTTGGTTCAATATTGTTGAATTTTTTTAACTTCAACACCATTTTTTTAAGATTCTTTTATTGTTAAAAACCCCATAAAGCCCAATTAATGACACCCCGGGTTTTAATATTTAAATCGGTATTTTATTAATTCAACTTTTTTTTTAAGATTTTTCATGTTTTAAACCTTATTCCCATATACATATATTCCGGTTAATATTATAAACGCATTTTTTTTTCCCACCTTTTGTTTTGTAGATTCTTTCTTTGTTAAAATATATCCTCGATACAATAGCACATTAATGCACATCCCAGGATGTTTAATGATTGCATTATCGCGGTATATTGTCTTCTTATCCGTTAAACTTTTTTTTAATTAAGATTCGTTTCTAGTGTTTCAATAAACGGCTTATATAAGCCCATATAATTATATGGCTTGACCGTTAAATACTAGTAGAACTGCGGTATATTATCAACTTGTACATCCGATTTGTTTGATTAAGATTATATCTGTTGTTAAAATATATCCCCGATACAATAGCACGATTAATGGACATCTCCGGATTTTATCGGATTTCTTTATTGCTGTATATTGTCTACTTGTATATGCACCTTCTTTCAAATGCGATTCCATTTGTTGTTTCAATGAAACGCTCGATATAAGTCCATATAACTGTATGTCTTGACCGTTCAATACTTGTTGAACTGCGGTATAATTTACCAACATCCATTTGTTTTGATTGATTCATTTCTATTGTTAAAATATATCCCCCAATACAAGAGCACATTTATACCATGCCAGGATTTTAATGATTGCATTGCTTTTGTTACTTAGACGTTCAACTTTTTAATTAAGATTCGTTTCTAGTGTTTCTAAAAGGCTTTATAAGCTTAAATATATGATTGCCTTAAATATTATTAGAACTGCGGTATATTATTAACTTCAACATCCATTTTTTTGACAGATTTTTTTTTTTAAAAATATATCCTCCGATACAATAGCACATTAATTCATATCCAGATTTTAATGATTGATTATCGCGGATATTGTTTTCTTTTCCTGCACCTTTTCAATTAAGATCTTTCTAGGTTTCAATAAAAGGTTATATAAGCCCATATAATTTTGGGGACCTTAAATAAGTAGAACTGGGTATATTATCAATTGTAATCCGATTTGTTTTGATTAAGATTTAATCTGTTTTAAAAATATATCCCCTACAATAGATAAATGGAATTCCGATTTTATGGTTTTTTTGTGATATTGTCTACTTGTATATACCTTTTTCAAATGCGATTCCATTTTGTTGTTTCAATGAAAGCCTGATATAAGTCCATAAACTGTATTTTGGGACCGTTCAATACTTGTTGAATGCGGTATTATTAATTTAACATGCCTTTTGTTTTGATTGATTCATTTTATTGTTAAAATATTCCCCGATACAATAGCACAAAGCAATCCCAGGTTTTAAATTAATGGTATATTTTCATTAAGTTAGAACATTTTTTAATTAAGATTCTTTTCATGTTTCAATAAAACGGTTTATATGCCAAATAATTATATGTCTTGACCGTTAAATACTTAGAATTGGGGTATATTATTAACTTTAACCCAATTTGTTTTGATCATGATTATTTCTTTTTAAAATATTCCCCCGAACAAAACATTTATACCTGCCAGGATTTTAATGATTGCATTACCGCGGAAAATTGTTTACAGAGTTCACACTTTAATTAAGATTCGTTTTAGTGTTTCAATAAAATTTATAACCCCAATAACTATAGGGACCGTTTAAATCTTTAAAACTGGGTATATTATCAACTTTATGCGTTTTGTTCTGATAAGATTCATTTTATTGTGGAAAATATATCCCCGAACAAAAGCACATAAAGGACACTCGGAATTCGGATTGCTTTTTTGCTGCATATTGTCTATTGCTGCACACTTGTTTCAAATGGGATTCTATTTTGGTTTCAATAAAACGGTCGATATTAGTCCATATAACGTTATGGCTTGACCAAATTTAATACTAGTAGAACTGCGGGTATATTATCAACTTGTACTTGGATTTGTTTGGTAAATTAATATCTTTTGTTTTATCCCCGATACAAAGCACATAAATTGACATCTCCGGAATTCACGGATTGCTTTATTGCTGATATTGTCTACTTGTATATGCAAATTTCTTTCAAATTCAATTCCAATTTGGTGTCTCAATAAACGTCGATAAAGTCCATATAACTGTATGGTTTGACCGTTTAATACTTGTAGAACCCGGATATATTATTTTTCAACATCACTTTTGTTTTAATCATGGATTCATTTCTTTTGTTAAAAATATTCCCCGATACAATAGAAATTAATTCATATCCGAGGTTTTAATTTCATGATTTTGCGGTATTTGTTTTTCTTATCCGTCACTTTTTTAATTAAATTAGTTTCTAGGTTTCAATAAAACGGTTTTATAAGATATAATTATATGGCTTGACCGTTAAATACTAGTAGAACTGCGGTATAAACAACTTGTACATGCTGATTTGTTTTGATCAAGGGTTTATCTGTTGTTAAAAATATTCCCCGATACAATAGCAATAAATAGACATCTCCTGATTTTACGGATTGTTTTATTGCTGTAAATTGTCTGCTTGTATATGCACACACTTCTTTTCAAATGCGATTCTATTTTGGTGTTTCAATTAAACCTTGATATAAGTTCCTTAACTGTTCTTGGACCTTTAAATACTTGTAAATGGGTATATTATTAAATTCAAACATGCCTTTTGTTTTTGGATCATGATTCATTTCTATTATTTAAAAATATATCCTCCGAACAAAGCACATTTAATTCTTATCCCAGGATTTTAATGATTGCTTATCGCGGTATATTGTCTACTTATCCGTGCACACTTTTCTTAATTGATTAGTTTCTAGTGTTTAAATAAAACGGCTTATATGTTTCATATAATTAAAGTTTTAAACCAATTTATTACTAGTAGAATCGGAATATTATCAACTTTAAACATGCCGATTTTGTTTTGATAAAGATTAATATCTGTTTTAAAATATTCCCCTCAATAAATACCAAAATGGACATCTCAGGAATTCAAGGATTGGTTTTTTTGCTGCATATTGTCTTACTTGCACAAAATTGCCCAAAATTGGATTCTATTTTGGTTGTTTCAATTAAACGCCGATATAAAGTCCATATAACGGATGGCTTGACCGAATACCGTAGAACTTGGGTTATTATCAACTTGTACATGCCGGATTTGGATCAAGATTCATATCTGTTGTTAAAATAAATCCCCCAACAATAACACGTAAATGGACATTCCGGATTTTACCGGATTTGTTTATTTGTATATTAACTTCTTGTATTGCAATTTTTTCAAATTAAATTCCAATTTGGTGTTAATGGAAAGCCTTTGATATTGGTCCATAATAACTGTTGGCGGACCGTTTTTACTTGTAGAACTGCGATATATTATTAACTTCAACATGACTTTTTTTTTAATCCATTCCATTTCTATTGTTAAAATATATCCCCTACAATAAACATTAATTCATATCCGAGGATTTTAATTTCATGCATTTCGCGGTGTATTGTTTTCTTATCCGTCACACTTTTTTTTTTTTAAGATTTGATTCCTGGTGTTTTTAAAAAAATTTTATATAAGTCCATAAATTATATTTTGACCGTTAAATACTAGTAGAACTGCGGTATATTATCAACAAAATACTGATTTGTTTTAATCAAGATTCATTCCTGTTTGTTAAAATATTCCCCCGATACAATAAACAAAATAGTGGTCTCCAGATTTTACGGATTGCTTTATTGCCTTGTAAATTAACTACTTATATATGCAACTTCTTTCAAATGCACCTATTTTGGTGTTTTCAATGAAAGTTTGAAATAAGTCCCATAAACTGTTGTCCCGGACCTTTTAAATCTTGTAGAACTGGGGATATTAAAATTCAAATGCCTATTTGTTTTGATCATGATTCATTTTCTATTGTTTAAAATATATCCTTCGATACAATAGCACAAACCTTATCCCAGGATTTTAAGTTGCATTTATCGGGTATATAGTTCCTACTTTTTCGTGCACCTTTTTTAATTAAGATTAGTTTCTAGTGTTTTCAAAAAACGGCTTATATAAAGCTCATATAATTGAATGTCTTGACAAATTGAATTCTATATAACTTGCGGTATAATTATCAACCTTGTACATGCCGATTTGTTTTGATCCATTAATATCTGTTGTTAAAATATATCCCCCGAACAATAGCACATAAAATGGACACTTCAGAATTCACGGTTTGCTTTTATTATATTGTCTCTTTATGTCACACCTTGTTTCAAATCGATTTTATTTTGGTGTTTTAATTAAACGCTCGATATTATCCATATTAACGGTATAATTTTGACCGTTTAATTACTTTAGAGAACCGTTTAAATTAAATTCAACATGCCTTTTTTTTGATCATGATTCATATCTGTTGTTAAAATAAATCCCCCAACCAATAACACGAAAATGGACATCTCCATTTACCGGGTTGCTTTATTGCCGGTTATTGACCACTTGTATATGCACCACTTCTTTCAAATTAAATTCCAATTTATTGTGTCAATGAAACGCTCGATTAAGTCCATATAACTTGTATGGCTTGACCGTTTTAATACCTAGAATTGCGATATATTATTAACCCTTAAAGATTTTGTTTAATCAAGATTCATTTCAAATTTTAAAATTCCTTGAACCAAAGCAATTAACCATATCCCAAGGAAATGATTGGCAATTATCCGGGATATTGTCTAATTATCCCAAAACACCTTTTTAATTAAGATTAGTTCTTAGTGTTTTCAAAAAACAAAAATATATAAGAAAGTAAATTCCATTTTATTAAGTAGAAACTGCGGGTATAATTATCAACCCAGGCCGATTGGTTTTGATCCAAGACTCATATCTGTTTTAAAATATTTCCCCCATCTAACAAAGGTTGGGACATCCCCAGAAATTCACGGATTGCTTTTTGCTTCCTTTGTCACTTTAAAAACCTTTTTAAAATGCGATTCTATTTTGGTGTTTTCAATTAAACGCCGATATTTGTCCATAAAGGTATGGGCCTTTTGACTGTTTAAATATTTAGAGAACTGGGATGGTTTCAACCCGGTCATGGATTTGGTTTTGGATCAAGATTTATATCTTTGTTAAAATTCCCCTGACACAACAGCACGTAAATGGACATCTCCGGATTTTAAGGTTCTTTATTGTTATATTGGTCTTCAAAAACACTTTCCAAATTTGATTCCATTTTGGTGTTTCAATGGGCTTCAATTTAGTCCATATAACTGTTGGCTTGGACCGTTCAATACTCGTAGAACTGCGAATATTATTAATTTCCCAAAATGCCTTTTGTTTTAATAAGGTTCATTTCTTTTAAAATATTCCCCGAACCAATAGACATTAATTCACATCCCAGGATTTTAAGGATTTTGGAATTTTCTTATTTGTTTTCTTATCCCAAACACTTTTTAAATTAAGATTAGTTCCTTTAGTGTTTCAATTAAACGAATAAGCCCCAAAATTTAAGGCTTGGCCGTTTCTTTCAAATAAAACCGGGATATTATTTCAACTGTGCCGATTTGTTTTTTTGATAAGATTCATTCTGTTGTTAAAAATATCCCCCAAATGGCAACGTAAATGGAACCCGGATTTTAGGATTGCTTTATTGTTGTTTTGTCTTCTTGTATTGCACACCTT